>JAQQSZ010010013.1:0-12622 GCA_028646595.1 Phalanger gymnotis
TTTAAAAGCAGATGTTTAAAAAAAAGTTGGTTTTGCATGCAACTGGGAAATAAGATATACAGGCAATGGGGCATCTAAATCTATCTTGCCCTACAAGAAAGTAAGGGAAAAGGGGATGGGAGGGGAGTGGGGTGACAGAAGAGAGGGGCAGATGGGGAATGGGGCAATCAGAATGTATGTCATCTGGGAGTGGGGGGAGGGTAGAAATGGGGAGAAAACTTGTAATTCAAAATCTTGTGGAAATCAATGCTGAAAACTAAAAAATATTAAATAAATAATTTTTTAAAAAAACTTAAAAAAAAAAGAAAGAATCCACTGATCACCTCTTGACAGAGATCCCAAAATGAAAACTCCCCGGAATATTATAGCCAAATTCCAGTCTTTACAAATTAAAGAGAAAATACTGCAAGTACCCAAAAAGAAAGAATATTCGTATCATAGAACCACAGTCCGGATAATACAAGATTGAGCAACTTCTATGTTAAAGGAGTGGGGAGCTTGGAACATGATATTCTAGAGGGCAAAAGAGCTAGAATTACAAGCAAGATTTGCCTACCCAGCAAAACTGAGAATAATCCTTCAGGGGGAAAAATAGACATTCAATGAAATGGAGGACTTTTAAGCATTCCTGCTGAAAAAAACAGGGCAGAATAGAAAATTTGACCTTCACATACAAGATGTGAAAGAAGCACAAAAAGGTAAACAGGAAAGAGAGATCATAAGGTATTCAATAAGGTTAAACTGTTTATATTACTACATGGGAAAATGATATTTATAACTCCTAAAAACTTTCTCATTATTAAGGCAGTTAGAAGGTGTATATATAAAGAGAAAGCAGAGGTCTGAGTTGAATGTGATGGTATGATTATCTAAAAAAATGAAATTAAGGGATGAGAAAGAAGAAATACACTGGGAGAAGTGGAAATTGAGAGGTAAAATGGGATAAATTATCTGACATAAAAGAGGCCTGAAAGAAATTTTACAGTGGAGGGGGTAATGAGACAAGCAGGGAGGGGAGCACATGAACCTTACTCTCATTGGAATTGGTTCAAAGAGGGAATAATATAGACACTCAGTTGGATGTAGAAATATATCTTACCATAAAAGAAAGTAGGAAGGAAAGGAGATAAGAGAAGGTGGGGGTGGGAAACCAATAGAAGGAAGGGCAGTTTGGGGAGGTAAAAGACAGAAGCAAAAGACTTTTGAGAATGGACAGAGTAAAAGGAGAGAGTAGGATAAACAGAGAAAATAGAATAGAGGGAAATACATAGTTGGTAATCATAACTGTGGAAAAAAACTTTACAGCGAGTTTCTCTGATAAAGACTTAATTTCTCAAACATGTAGAAAACTGAGTCAAATTTATAGAAATAAGAACCATTCCTCAATTGATAAATGGTCAAAGGATATGAACAGGCAGTTTTCAGACAAAGTAATCAAAGTTATCTATAGTCATATAAAAGTGCTCTAAATCACTATTGATGAAAGAAATGCAAATTAAAACATCTCTGACCTGCTATCTCACACCTGTCAGATTGGCTAATATGACAAAAGGAAAATGACAAATATTGGAGGGGATATGGGAAAATTAAAACACTAATATACTATTGGTGATGCTATATACTGATTTAACCATTCCGAAAAGCAATTTGGAACTATGCCCAAAGGGCTATAAAACCATGCATACCCTGTGATCAAGCAATACCACTACTAGGTCTGTATCTGAAAAAGATAAAAAAAAAAAAAGAAAAGAAAAGGATTTACGTGTACAAGAATATTTATAGCAGTTCTTTTAGTGGTAGCAAAGAATTGGAAATTGAGGGGATGTCCATCAATTGGGGAATGGCTAAACAAGCCGTTGTGTATAATTGTGATGGAATAGCATTGTGCTTTAAGTATGGATAGCAGGATGCCCTCAGAAAAACATGGAAAGACTTACATGAACTGATGCAAAGTGAAATGAACAGAACCAGGAGAATGATGCACACAGTAACAGCAATGTTGTATGATGATCTATCTACTATAATTAACTTAGCTATTCTCAGCAATACAATAATCAAAGACAACTCTATAGGACTTACGATGAAAGTTGCTTTCCATCTCCAGAGAAGGAATGAGTAGAGCCTGAATACAGATCAAAGATAGTTTTTCTTTATTTTTCTTGGGGATTTTTTGTCTGTGTTTTCTTTCACAGAATTACTTATATGGAAATGTGTTTTGCATGACTGCGTATGTATAACCTATGTCAAATTCCTTGCCTTCTCAATGAAGGGGGAGGGGAGAGAGGGAGAGAATTTGGAACTCAAAATGTGAAGAAAATAAGAATGTTGAAAATGTTTTTACATATAATTGGGGAAAATAAAATATTAAACAAAAAAGAAAAGAAAATGAGCATAGTGAGTACTTAATAATAAGTGCCTAATAAATTCTTGTTGACTTACTAAATGATAGAGATTACAAATGAGGAGGTCTATATGTTACAGTGGAAAGAGCATTGGTTGAGCATTGGTTCTTGAGTCAGAGGGCCTGGGTTCAAATCCTACTACTGATGCTCACTACCTATGTAACCTTGGGTATGTCACTGCCTCCCTCTGACTCAGTTTTCTCTTCTATAAAATGTCAGAGTTTGACTAGAGGCCTCTTACAGTTCAAGATCTATGTACTTTTGGCAGTAGTCCAAGCAAGATGAAGACTGGATATAGGTAATGGCAGTATACTAAAGAGGGTGGGACAGAAATGGTAAGACTTAGTCACTGTTTATATATGGAGCCTGAGATAAAGGGGGAAGTCAAAGGTGAACCAGAGACTATTAGCCTAGGTTTCTGGGGTAACAGTGGAGCCATCAACAGAAGAGAGAAAGCCAAATAAAAGTTAGGTGTGTTGGGGATGGGAATGGGGCTAGGAGTAGAAGGGCAGAAAAGCCTACGGGTAAGTATATAATGGCCTGGGATAACTTTATGGGAATTCTGGAAGGTGACAATCAGGGCATGAAAAGGTCCACAGCATGAATATTGGAAGTCATTAGGACAGCAGAGGTTCCATGAGTAGGTAGGTGTGTGTGTGTGTTTGTGTGTGTGTGTGTGTGTGCGTGGGCATGTGCATACACGACGGGGAAAAGATGAGCGGCAGTCAGGGATCTGTGGTCAGGATGTGTAGCAATATGGATGGTAGTTAAGATCATTAGAAATATGGCTGAAACCAATGATGCACATGGTGGCAAGTGCTTTCAAAGTGATACCTCTGTCTCTATCACCGCCTCTAAGCATCTTCATGGAGCTTAGAAATGAAGCACACTTCCCTGATAATGCTCTAGCATCTCTTTTGTCTGAAAGCGACTAATGAAGTTGAACAAAGAAGAATGGGGAGAAGGAGGAGGGTGAGAAGGGGAGGAATGCAGTCTTTGTTAGAACAGCCTTGGTCAGACCCCTCAATTGACCAGCATTTTATATCCACTTATCACCAGGGAGCACAAGATAACCCAACAGCAGCACTGTTAATCTGATTCACTTATAGCCCACCAGGGAAGAAAGCACATTCAGGGAAAAGATAAGTGAGAAAATGGTGCCATGATTCAAAGGGGCAGAGTTTCAAGTCCATTCACGCATTATCTGTAGAAGGGTTTTGAGCAGAGTTCTGAGAAACAACGTATGGAAGCATTTTTCCCCAAATCATCATCTTTGTCATCAGCAGAAGGAGCAACAGCATCACCATCATCACTCTTAATAATCCAAAAGCCTTTATTCAGGTACACCTAATTAGGTGCAATAACCTAGAGCTTAGACCAATGAGCCCAGACCACTAGAGGTTTAGTCTCCAACCATCCCATTCAGCTGGAATAGACAGCCAGTGCCTCTTCTCTAACTGTGGAAAGGTGAAGGGGAGGGGTTGTCATGGAAACAGGTAATGACCCTCTTTCCCACGCCCCCAAGAGAACCAAGGTGACCTGGCTAGAAAGAGGGGAAAAAAATTTGTGTTGGTGAAAATACAAATCGGGTAAGTAGAAAATTGCCTACAAACTTGGGAAAAGAACTGTTGTGTGCTATAAGCAGCACAGTGCTAAGCGCATAGTGCACACTAAATTAATACTTAAAGATTGACTGGCTTAAAAAGTAGATAATTGGCAGGTACACCTCCTCTTCTTGCCCAATTATCAATTATCTTCTCCTTGAATTTTAGTCTTCCCAAACTGATTAAGTATGTGTTCATACCTAATTTGTGCCTTTCATTGAATGACTGATTAAGTCAACAAGTCGGGGCCTTCTGCATTTATGTAAGATGAGATGGACTTCATCCTTATAGTAAAAAGGAAGGATTTATAGCTGGAAAGAATCTAAGAGATTATCTAGACCAGGGATTCTTAATCTGGGGTGCATGAATCTCCTTCAAACCAATTTGTGGATCAGTTTCAGAGAGAGGAGGGGCAGGCATGAACTTAGGTGGGAAAAATACATATTTATTTTTAACAACTTCTCAGTGAAATACAGTAGCTCTTTCAATTATTTAAAAATCTTATTCTGAAAAGGGATTCATAGGCTTTACCAGACTGATAAAGGGGTCCAGGAAGCAAACTAGGTTACAAACCTCCAATATAGTTCAATCCTGTTATTTCATAGATAAGGAAACTGAGACCTAGAGAAGTAAATTTATTTTGGTACCTTGGAACTGCCTGCAAATGCTTCTTTACCATTGTTTGTATCATGGACTCCCTTGGCATCCTGGTAACCTTTGGGTTCCTTCTCAAAATGTTTTTTAAAATACATAACATAAAATACATAGGATCACAAAGGAAACCAATTATATTGAAATACAGTTATGAAAATAGTTTTTATATAAAACCAAGTCCACTGACCCCAGACTAAGAATCCCTGCTCTACAGGATACTCAGTGTGTTAAAATTGTATCTAGCCACCCCTATCCCCCTTCTGGTTAATAATATAAGTAGCCAGTTTAAAGTGGCAACAACAGGATGTAAGATTCCAAAGGGGACCTAGAAGTCACTTACAGACTTTTCCATACATAAAGGGAACATAACAGTTACTTGCAAACTGTCTCATAAATTAACTAAATGCCGTATCCTGAGATTACATGCAAAATCAAGGGAAGCCAGCTAGGCCTAATAAGAATTCCCCAAACTCAGTTCTGAAGAAACCAAACTCATTCATTAATCATTATTTACCAAATCTTTCCCCTCAAGACCACCAGCTATCACTACAGCCAAGTTGATATCATGTTGGCCATGATCATAACTTCTGGTTTGCAGATTCAGAACTTCAAGCTACTTTTTCTGCAATTAAATTATATTGCTAGCAGGGGTCAGTGGTACCTCATATGACCCGTGTTCAGAATTATACTATGCCGTTCTTTCTTCTACTATCTCTTCTCTGACCCTGTCTCACATGATGAAGTGGCCTTACTTCATATCAAAGCTAACCCCTCTACTCATTCAAGTGATCCCATTCCATCCCATGTCCTCCAAAGACTGTCCCCTCTTGTCATTCCCAGTGTTTCATTTCTTTTCAGTCTCTCCCTCTCTACTGACTCATTCCCTATTGTCTACCAACATGCTCATGTCTTTCCCCCATCCCCCAAAAATCCTTACTTGATTCTTCAGTATCTATCCATTATTGTTCTATATATCTTCTGCCTGTTGTAGCTAAACTCTTTGAAAAAGTCGTCTACAATAGGTGCCTCTACTTTCTTTTCACCCTCTTCTGAACCCCTTACAGTCGGGCTTGCAATTTTATCATTCCATAGAAACTACTCTTCAAAGTTACTAATAATCTCTTAATTGCCGAATCCAATGGCCTTTTCTCAATCCTCATTCTCCTTGACCTCTCTACAGCCTTTGATACTGTTGACCTCTTTCTCCTCCTTGATATATATCCATTTCTCTCTAGGTTTTTGAAATATCACTCTCTCTTGGTTCTCCTCCTACCTGACTGCTCCTTCTTTGTCTCTTTTGCTGGTCGTTGTTTCTCCTTCATTCTCAAAGAGGACTATCACATCAGGAAGGTGATGCCATGATTTGCAAGCAAATTGGATTTAGGTGAGGGAGGGCTGTGAAATCACCAGACTCACTTTCTCCCCCTTTGCTGGACCTTCTTCCACATCATGCTCTCTAACTGTAGATGTCCCTCAGGGTTCTGCCCAGGGCAGCTCTTCTCCCTGCATATTTCTGCATTTGGTGATCTTATCAGTTCCTATAGATTTAACTACCACCTCTATGCTAACGATCTTCACATCTACCTATCTTACCACAGACTCTAGGCTTACTTCCAATTTCTCATCTCCAACTTCCTTTTAGACATCTCAAAGTAAATGGCCAGTAGACATCTTAACTAAATACTTCCAAAATAGAACTCATTGTCTTTTTCCCTAAACTCTCCCCTGCCACCAACACACACACACACACACACACACACACACACACACACACACACACACACACACCTTCCCTATTACTATACAGGGCAACACCATCCTCCATCAGGCTCACAACCTAGGAGTCATCCTAGACTCCTCATTATCTTTCAACCCCCACATACAAGCCCATTAATTTCAGCTCTGCAACATCTGGAATATGGTGCCTTCTCTCCTCTGATACTGCCACCATTCTGGTGTTCACCCTCATCACCTCACCTCATTTCAGTAGTCTGCAGAAGATTACTTCCTATCTATCCTGTATAGAGCTTGCTTGGTATGTATTTGTTTACATGTTGTCTCCCCTGTTAGACTGTGAGCTCCTTGAGGGCAGGGACTATCTTTTGCCTTTCTTTATATCCCAGTGCTTAGCACAGTGCCTGGCACATAGTAGGCACTTAATAAGGGTTGATTGATTGATCTTATTCGAGATCCAGATTAAAGTAATGAATTGTCCACTCATTGATAAAAGTGTAGCAATATTAAGGCAGCTAAGTTTAACTAACATCACTAAACACTTTATTTAAAGATGATACACATAGAACAAAGTCTTAAAGAAAAAAATCTAAATTCAATTTGATATGACGAATTCTAACCTATTGTCAATCGTGGCTTACACTAACCCAAGTATTAGAAACAGATTTTAATTACAATTTGGTTTTCTAGCTCATTTTGACTTCCATGTTTAACTGAAATCCCTCCCAGGAGTGGTATGGGGCTTTGAAACTTCAGATTATCTTGAAGTCAATATCCCTGGCAGTTTCTCATACCTAGTGATCTTCCTCCCTATTCTCATACTCCGCCAGTAGCCACAACAGCAAACGATTGCTGCATTTTTTATTGTTGAAATTTGCATCTCTTACAGTGAATTATGTTTTGACCTTGAGATTCAAAATCAAGCGTTAATCTAGGTAGTATATAGCCTGCAATTAATAATAGGGCTTCAGGGGGTACATTAGCTGAACCATAAGGCACATTCTATTTGACATTCAGATTAAAATCACAAATTTAATCTAGCTCCATGTCTCTCAGCAGGTTCAGACATGCAATCTCTTTCCTTGACCTCGTTAAAAGATGACTCTCTCATGCCCTCCCTTTCCCCTATTCCTTTTAGAATTGAGCAGGCAAAAATTAGGTTCAACAATGTCATGATGAAAAGGTGTGCCGTGTGTCATGTCTGGGACATTTTCCTGTTTTACCCACTATTGCATCATTATCTATTTTGAGCTACAAAATAATAGTTTTTCTTGTCTACTTCAAATACTGAGTTCATTTAAATTAAATTATTTCAAAATTTTCAAAACTACTGATTTTTTTCATTAGACTACTAGCAAGCATATTTCTAAAGAGGAAAACATTGCTCATAGCTATGGATATGAAGATTTCAGACTATGGGATGGTCAGTCCGAGTGACTCCATCACCATCACATTTTCCTCCCCCTGCTTCCGCATGTAGGGCACTTTCTATTCTTCGTTGTATTGATCTCAACTACTCAGATAGCTTCAATTACCACCTCTACACAAATGACTCTTCAGTTTATAACTCCAACCCTGATTTGTTTCCAGAGCCCTAGTCCCAAATCGCCAGCTATGTGCTAGACATCGCAACAATGTCCTACCATCATCTTAAACTCATTACCTTTTCTTCCAAGCCTGCCCCTCTTCCTCAGCTTTTCAGGCTCAAAATCTTGGAATCAGCATGGTCTCCTCTATCTCCTAAATAGCACTAACAACAGTAACAATAGGTAGCATTTATATATGGGGAAGGAAAAGGCAAACCACTCCAATGTCTTTGCCAAGAAAACCCCAAAAAGGATTAGGAAGAATCAGATACATGAATGTGACTGAAATACCAAACAACAACAAAACATTTACGTAGTGGCTTTAAAATCTGCAAAGTGCTTTACATATATTAATTCATTTGATCTTCACAACAACCCTGTGAGGCATGTTATTATTATCCTCATTTAATAGAGAAGATACTGAAGTTAAGTGACTTGCCCAGGATCACATGTCTAATACATGTCTGAAGTAGGAGCTTCCTGACGCGACAATAGTTCTCATGTCCGTCTCCCACTCTTTTCTCCCACTGATATCCTAATTCAGGCCCTCATTACCTCTTTCTCTGACTCTTAACAGTTATTCCCTTTCTAATCTCTCTTTCACATTTCTTTCAGAATTTACTTTCTAAACATACAGGTCTGACTAGATCATTCTTTTGCTCAAAATTTTTTTTTCTGGGACTCCCTATTGCTTAATCAATAAAATATAGTCTCCTTACTCTGGCAGTCAAGAACTTTGACAATCTGACTTCAATTTATCTTCTCAGTCTAATTTGCTTGTTACACTCTACATTCAAATTAAACCACTGTGGTTTTTGCTCTTTCCTGATCATGTCCTATCATTTTTCACCTCTCTGTGAGAGCCTGTCTCATTCCATGTGACTGGAATGGACTTTCTCAATATCGCTGGTTGTCAAAACTCTTCCCTTCCCTTGAAGTTCAGCTCAGCTCAGACGCTACCCTTTCTATAAATGTTCCCATAATTGCAATTATAAGTGGTTCCTAACATAATTGCAATTATAAGTGGTACTTCCCTTTTTTTTTTTTTCAAAATTCTCATTTTAGCCACTGAAAGGAATTTAAAAATCAGCTGGTCTACGCCGTCTTTTTAACAGACAAGAAAACCGAGGGCCCTAAAAGATTACGTGACTCCTCTGGTCACACAGGTAGTAAACATTAGAGCCAGCATTTGACCCTGTTTCCTAAGTCCAAGTCCTCTGTTCTTTCCACTGCACTACAGTCACACGAGCTTATCACACTCTAACTTGTATTAGGGTTATTTATGTATTTGTCTTTCCCTGTACTACATTCTAATCTCCTTGAGGGCAGAGATGGTGTCTTGTTTCATTATTGTATCCCCACCTATTGCACAGAGCAGACACTTAATAAATGTTTGTTGTTCTCTCACAGCCTACTACTGAAGTCATTCCCCACAGGATTCAGCTCCCTCTGAGGCCCTTTATCCTCTTTTCCATGAAGTAAATGGGAGAGACAGAGTAAAGCTGTGTAGTGTGCATCTATACTGAGACATCCAAAAAATGTCCAGAATTGGTTTCTTATCAGAAGGAACTGCTTTCCTAGTAGGCTTTTAAAGGAAGAAATATGATCCTCTCCCCACAAATATTTTCAGATATTACTTTAAATTTTAAGTACTCCTCCTAAACAATGGCAGCAATTTTTACAACTCGATTTAGCAAGAAAATCCCTCCAACAAATTGAAGCTTATACCAGAACAGTCACTCAGTTGACAAGCTTTTATTGAACACTTACTGATTGCCAGACACTGTGTTAAGGGCTGGGAAAGCAAGGAAAAGCAAAAATAGCCCCTGTCCTGAAGGAGCTTACCTTCTAATGGGAGAAACAACGTGTAAATAGGTATATATAGTATACATACAGAATCGATAAAGAATACGAAGTACTAGCAGTTGGAGGGATTGGGAAAGATCTCTTGCAAATGAGATTTGAGCTAAGTCTTGAAAGAAGCCAACAAAACTAAACACGAAATTTAAACAAGGCTTTCTGAATATCAACTTAATGTGGTTTGATGACACCCATTGGGATAACAAGATCCCCACTAAGAACTGAAAAGGAAGTAGGGGATTTCTCTATCATTTGTCCCCCATTTTAGTTTGCTTTCTTCTCTCTTGCTTCCTGGAGACTTTGAAGGCTTACTTCTGGCTTAGTTCTCTTCTCTTCCCACCCATTTCATGTCTTTGAAGGTCTTCAGTTCTGTTGCAGATCAGAGAGTTTCCCATCGTGCTTTCTGATATGATGCTGCAACAACTGAGAGAAAGAGTTAGTCCTCCAGGGACAGTTTCTACTGGTAGAGTGGGATATTTTATAAAATGTTTCTTCAGTTGCATGGCTGGGTGAGAGTCAGGAAGACTGCTCTTTGTGAGTTCAAATCTGGCCTCAGACATTTTCTATGTCATTTTCTGTGAGACCTTAGACAAGTCACTTAACTCTGTTTGCCTCTGTTTTTCCATATTTAAAATGAGCTGAAGAAGGAAATGACAAATCACTCCAATATCTTGGCCAAAGAAATCCAAAATGGAGTCATGAAGAGTAAGACATGACTGAAAAATAACTAAACAATGTACAAAATATTGAGACTTAAAGTGCACCTACTTAATATCTTTTGAACTTGTGTAAATTTCCCATGATTAAGAATGACCTTGAAGTCAGAGACTATTCACATTTTTTCATCCCCATTGCATTACATGCACACAGTAGGCACTCAATAAATGCTTGTTGATTGGTTGATTGTTAAGATGGGTAGATGTAATTGGATAGCTAGTTACAGATTCTATTTGTTTCTCTTTTCCCTTGTGTCATGTATACTATGTCTCTTGTGGTTTGTTTTCTTATGTATTGGCGCCTCGTGTTTTCTCTCTGCTAAATAAGGTAAGCCTTGTACCCTTCACCATATAGGGGCAGAGAGTCTAATGACTAGTGAAATAAATACAAGGATAGAAGAAGATCTAATCAGAGAATCAATATTCTCCTGGTAGATGGTCTTCTGTTTACTACTGTCTGGATTACAATGTGGCTAGAACATAATTGTTGATTAGAGGCATTTGAGCAGACTGCATTGTTCTATAGCTAGAGGAAGTGAGAAGCTTTAAATACACATAGCCTCACTTAGAAGACCCAGAGGCTGAGCCCTCAATACCCTGAACAAGCAGAGCAAATAGGCAGTTTGTCACAGCAATTAGCTATCAAAAGACATTGCCCATACCATTTTACCATTTGGGGTGTGTTCACAGAAGACAAGAATCTCTGGTGTGATGGCTGCTGAGCCCTTTTCAGGGCTGCTTTCCACCTTTGGAGTCCACCTGTTCCACCTAACTCTCACCTGTGGCTCCAAGAAGCTGTAACTTGCACAGTGGCCACACCCTGGTAAACCATTGCAGCAGAAGGGCTAACCCAAGTTGAGGGTAACTGAGGGAATCTCAAATCCTTCGATGGGTTAAGGGGTGTCTACCCCAAGCACGTGAAGACTTCCCCTGATGGAATGGCTGGTTGAGAACAATTTGTTCCAATGGCCATGAAGGATGCTGAAGCACTTAGAGCTTGGTTGGACATTCAAGATGCTAAGGTCATCTGCCTCATCTTAAGCCATCACTAGTTGCCTTGATTCTGTCCTGCCACTGGATTGTGATGACTCTGGAAGAAAGAGTGAGGGCAATGACTTCATACAACTCTGTCTCACTTAAATCCAATTTACACATGAATCAAAAGACATCACCCATACCATTTTAGCTGCAAGGGTTAGCTAAGAGAGTTATTAAAAACCGAAAATAAAAAGGCCAATGAATCTCATTTCAAGCAGGTATGGAGGGCAAGAATTTTTCATTGACCTGTAGAGAATTTACTAAGAGTTTTTTGATAGAGTTCTTTTTGTGGTGGCAAAGAATTGGACGTTCAGAGAGTGCCTGTTAACTGGGGAATGTCTGAACAAATTGTGGTATATGATTTGATGGAATACTATTGTGCTATAAGAAATCACAAGCAGGATGATTTCAGAAAAACCTGGAAAAGACTTACATGAACTGATGCAAAGTGCAGTGAGCAGTACCAGAAGAACATTGTACACACAAACAGCAATATTGCATGATGATCAACTGTGAATGACTTAGCTATACCCAGCAATACAATGAATCCAAGCAAGAAAATTCCAAGGGACTTATGATGAAAAATGTTCTCTGCCTCCAGAGAAAGAAAGAATATTAATGTAGATTGAAGTGCATTTTTTTACTTTTTTACGAAGAATATGGTTGGGTTTGAGTTGTTTTTTTGTTTTGGTTTGTGTTTTCTTTTGCAACATGGTTAACATAAAAATGTTTTACATGACTTGCACAATACTGTCTATATAAAATTGCTTGCTGTCTCAAGAAAGAGGGAGAGGAGAGAGTGAAGGAGAGAATATGGAACTCAAAATTTAAAAAAAACTGGTTAAAAAAAGTTTCTGCTAGTATCAAATACCTTAAATTTTCAAGTAGGTGGTTCAATAGAATGCTAAATCTAGTGTCAGAAAGACTTGAGTTCAAATTCAGCCTCAGACATTTTAATAGCTGTATGACCCTAGGTAAGTTGTTTAACTTCCCTCAGCTTCCTCAACTGTAAAATATGAATAATATGG
>JAQQSZ010010014.1:0-12622 GCA_028646595.1 Phalanger gymnotis
TATAGGAATTAATTGTTCTTTAAATGTTTGATAGAATTCACTTGTAAAACCGTCTGGCCCTGGGGATTTTTTCCTAGGGAGTTCATTGATGGCTTGCTCAATTTCTTTTTCTGAGATGGGGTTATTTAGAAATTTTACTTCCTTTTCTGTTACCCTGGGCAATTTATGTTTTTGTAGATATTCGTCCATATCTCTAAGGTTGTCAAATTTATGGGCATATAATTGGGCAAAATAATTCCTAATCATTGTTTTGATTTCCTCTTCATTAGAGGTGAACTCACCCTTTTCATTTTTGATACAGGTAATTTGATTTTCTTCTTTCTTTTTTTTAATCAAATTGACTGCTTTATTTATCTTCTAAGGAGCACCTAGGTGGCACAGTAGATAGAGTGCAAGGCCTGAAGTCAGGAAGACCCGAGTTCAAATCCAGCTTCAGACGCTTACTAGCTGGGTGACCCTGGGCAAGTAACTTAATCCTGTTTGTCTCAGTTTCCTCATCTGCAAAATGAGCTGGAGAAGGAAATGGCAGATTACTTTAGTATCTTTGCCAAGAAAACTCCAAATGGAGTCATGAAGACTAGAATATGACTGAAAAGACTGAACAACAAAAAAGGATTAAAATGTTATGTGTTAATTTGGGAAGAAGTTACTTTTTCTCTTGCATTTCTCGACTTGAAGATTTTCTCTCATTCTTTGAATTTTTAATGGTACTTGACCAAGAATTTATTTTTATTTTTAGAAGTTTCTTCGTACAATTTCCACTTACCTGGAAAAATTTCCATCCTACAAAAATACATAAAAATAAAAGGTTTCCCTTAAGGGAAACTGGTATGTATTTAAATGAATAGCTAAATTTTGTTGCCTTTTGCTTCTAAGGTTCTTCTAAGGTGAATTGCTTTCAGAGCAAAGGTACTTGTAAGAAAAACTCCAATTTAAAATCACTCCCTGTATAAAAATTCCATTTTCTGGAACTTGCAAGTTTGAGATACACATGAAATAAATTAGCATGCCTTAGAGCAAATGGATGGTCCTGGACTACTGTCTTTCTACCTTACTCTGTTACCTGGGCCTTAAATTCTGAGTCCTAAATCCCTAAAACCTAAAACCCCCAAATCCTCCTCTGGATATCAATTTTAAACTCAAGCCATATTTCCTGCCCTTCCACATGTCTGAAAGTTACCAAGGCCCTCTTGGTCAGAGTATGGTCACTTATTTGCCTGTATGGAATTTGTCTAGATGAAGAGACATGAGAGAAGGAAAGGAGGGAACAAGCATGTATTAAGTGCCTACTATGTATTAGGTGGGCAGCTTGGTAGATAGAGCACCAGCCCTGGAGTCAAAAGAACCTGAGTTCAAATCCGGCCTCTGATCCTTACTAGCTTTGTGATCCTGGGCAAGTCATTTAACCCTGTTTGCCTCAGTTCCTCATCTGTAAAATGAGCTGGAGAAGGAAATGGCAAACCACTCCAGTATCTTTAACAAGAAAACCCCAAATGGGGTCATGGAGAGTCAGACACGACTGAAACGACTCAACAACAACAACAACAACAACAAAAACAAATGTATTAGGCACTATGCTAAGCACTTTACAAATATCATCTCATTTGATCCTGACAACTGTGAGGTAGGTGCTATAATTATCCCCATTTTGCATTTAAGGAAACTGAGGCAGACCTTAAGTAACTTGCCCAGGGTCACACAGATAGTAAATGTCTGAGGTCAAATTTGAATTTGGGTCCTCCTGACTCCAAGTCTAGCACTGTGCCGACTAGCTGCCATGGGGTTCTATGCTAGGGAACCGCTGAATGATATGTCAACTCTGAAAGCTGGAAAGTTAGAAAGTCTATACTCACTGGATCACAGGGTTCCCTGAATACTCCTTGCTGCTTCCAATTTTGTCCATGGAAAATTGTTCCTGGAGAGAAGGGTTGGCTAGAACATAACCATGGCTATGTCTTGCATCTTGGACCCAGATGGGGAAGCCACAGTATTCTAAAGATTAACTTCAAGTATGGCTATCTAACATAATGTAGGACTGACAAGGGAGTCAGTTTTCTCATTGTGCCCAGAAAAAGCAAGGAAATGTGGGCTAAGCCCCCCAGTATCTATGGCCTAATCAGGGCTCAGAGATCCTGTGCCTCAAAATCGGTGAGAAGCTTCAATAAGTAGGAAACTTCCTGGACAAATTAACAAAATCCCTTTGAATTGAAACACAATGCGGTGCCAGCTTTACTCCAGTTTCTGATGAACAGATGGCTGTTCTTGCCAAAGCCAACCCTTTTACATGTGCTCTTGACCCCATTGGTTCTATCTTCTTAGGCAGATTGTCCCCACAATCAGCCTCTCCTCTAATCTTCAGTCTTTCCCTGGTCCCTGTATAATGCCCACATCCCCAATTCTTAGCTTGATACTACCATCCCTGCAAACTCATCCTCTATCTCCTTTCTTTGAAAAAGCTATCTCTACTCCTTGACTTTACTTCCTGTCCCCTCACACTCTTCCTAAATCCTCTATGTTCTGGCTTCTCAACTTAAATTGTCATTTTCAAAGTCACAAATTAATCATAAGTCAATGAATCTACTGGCCTTTTCTCCTGGTTGACTGCTCTTCTCTGTAGCATTTAATGAAGTTGACTGTGTTTCTAGATATTTTTTCCTCTAAGGGTTTTCCTTATGCTGCTCTTTCTTGGTTCTCCTACCTATCTGACCATTCCTTTTCAGCCCCCTTTGCTGGAACATCACCCATAACATGCCTCCTAATTGTAGATGTATCCCAAATGATCAGATGGATTCTGTGGCTTTTTTTTAATTGATCCTATTTACAGTTAATCGATTTTGTCCTGTTACTACCAAAGTCATGGTTCTTTGTCTCTGAATTTAGTTCAGACATTCAGCTAGCCTATAATGAGTTAAGCTTAGAATCATTAATCACTGTTCTATTCTTGCCTCAAGGAAATCTGTTATCCTTCAGGGATGCAGGTAGACACTGGGGAGTCTGGTACACCACCAAGCTATCGTTCAAGGATGTCTGATTTGTTAACCAAAGAAGACTGGTCCATTTCTAACCTTGCAGGTGAACTCAAACAATGAACATTTCTTAGTCACAGAAGGGAAGGATGGGGTTGTTGTTAGCCCCTCATTCCCAATTTGCAATCAAACATTTTTGTCTCCCACCCCTGAGATCTGTAACCAATCATATTTTTCAATTTAATATTTTATTTTCCCTTAATTATATATAAAAACAATTTTAAACATTCATTTTTAGGATGTTTCAGTTCCAAATCCTCTCCCTTCCTTCCTCCCCTCTCCCACATTGAGAAGGCAAGCAATTTGATATAGTTTATACATATTAGTCATGCAAAACACATTTCCATATGTAACCAATCATATTGATTTCACCGTTCATAATGTCAAATTCTTGTTCCCTGCTGTTAAAGAAAGACTCAGGGCCCAAAAGAAACGGAGTCCAATCACAGATTACAAAGCATTTATTGTCTGAGAAGAGCTTGCAAGAGAAATGTTTTAAGGAGAAAGAGGGGCTGGGGAAGGGAGAGAGGGAGGGAAGGAGAGAGAGTTCTCAGCTGCTCAAAGGGAATATAGAAAAGGGTGAGATGCTAATAGTTTCTAGAGGCTTTTGGGTGGGTTGCAGAGGGGTTAAGGGAAAAGACATTTGTAGACCCAATAAGCTAGGAAGCAGGATGTTTAGAAAGTCCTGAGTAAAGTCTCAAGTCTGCAACTTCTGTTCAAAGTTGCCCTTGAGCTGATCAAGACTGGTTGTGGCAATTTTGTTAGATTTCACTCACAAAGGATCACTACTATGTCAAACAGTTTTGGGCTTCAGAAATCCTTCTAATTGGCTGGCTGTTGTGTAACTCCATTGTCCTGCTTCCCTGGGAAGAAGGGGAAGTTCTAACACTATAATCATTACAGAACCCATGTTAACATTGCCTATGAAGTCCTGTGCTTTGCTCTGCACTCCCCAAAAACTATGAAAAAGGAGTTGTACCATTCATTTGGGGTCTTAATTTTGGTGGAGGAAACTGAGATCTATCTATTGGGCAATTTGTACTTTACTAATAAACTGACCATGCTTGGAACTTTGTTCCTCAGTTTACCTTATTTTGACTGTAACAGTTGGTAGGTAACCCATGAAGGGACGGGAAGGAGAATCGTCTCTGAAACAGCACTCCAGGGAAAAACCCTAAGAGCTCAATAGTGGAATTTGTCACCTAAGGCTTTTTCCATGAAGGATTACAACCACTGACCCATCTTTCTGGCCCCAAATATATTCTGAGCCAGATAAGCCCCCATACTGTTGGGGAAGCTGCAACTGTATTTGTTTGTTTTCCTATCTGTGTTTAAGTGTGACTGACTGGCAATAAGTGGCAACAGAAAACCCAGGAAATCCCCTAAGGGACTGACACCTCTGAACCCTTGAAGAAGTTTTATTTTTTCAAGGGAGGCTCCTGGTTCTCTGGAGAGGGTCAGGAAGGTCGCTGAACCCCTCAAAGAAAATTTCCTCCTTCAGTGTGTGTGGGGGTGAGGGAGTAGGGGAGAGAGGTGGGGGAGAGGGAGAGAGAGATGGACCAGAGGGGAGGCCATTTTGTAAGAGGTCGAGGAAGCCTGTAAACAGGGGATCTTTCCAGTCATTAATTGAGGGATATTAAAAATTAAACCAAAATTAGCCTAATATACATGAGTCCCAGAATTTCACCTAAAGTCCTATCTTACAGGAAGCCTTTCCTGATCCTTCTTAATTCAAATGCTTTCCCTCTGTGGATTATTTCTAATTTATCCTCTATATAGCTTGTTTGTATGTGGTTATTTGCATTTGTCTCCCTCATTTGATTGTGAATTCCTCAAGATCAGGGATCACCTTTTACTTTTTTTGTATCCCCAATGCAAAGCACAGTGCCTGGCACACAGTAGGTGTCTAAGAAATGTTTATTTATTGACTCTCTAGGCCTTAGTTTCCACATCTACACCAGTAGGCAACCTGACCAAATCATAGGATCATAGATTTGGAACTGGAAGAAACCTCAGGAGCCATCTCATCTAACCCCCTCATTTTACTGTTAGAAAACTAACACCATACCTTTTTACACAGAAGAAAATTGAGGACTGGGCAGTTTAGTGCCTTGCACAAGGTCATATAGGTAGTAAGCATCAGAGAAAGGATTGGGGAGCCAGGGCCTCTTACTCTAGAGTCAGTATCTTTTTGTTCCATAACGCTGTTATTCTACTTTAATGCCTTAGCACTGAGTCCAAATAAGGCCTTATTCACAACTAGCAAAAGGGAAGGTAGCTAGGAATAAAGTAACAGGGTACAAACACATGGACTTTTTTTTTCACTGAGCCCTCTATATTGCTTTTGAAATGGATACAGAAATCATGCGGCAAATGTGACCACCAGTTTGTTTTCTTTTTTTTAACTACCTTTATTAAATTTGTAAGTCATACACACCAAATAAAATTAACATTTCCACACACATAGTAGAACAATGAAAGTGCAAATGACTATTATATAGCAAATTCAAACGGCAGCCAGGTGGCACAGTGGATAGAGTGCTGGCCCTGAAGTCTCTTCCCAATTTCAAATCCAGCCTCAGATACTTGCTAGCAAGTCACTTAACCTCACTCTCCTGATCTGTAAAGCCAGCTAGAAAATGAAATAGTAAACCATTCTAGTATCTTTGTCAAGAAAACCTCCAAAAAGGGTCACGAAGAGTTGGACATAACTGAAAAATGACTAAACACATGATAAATTTAACGTGTAACTTTCAGAACTGTCTTGTATGTCAACGAGTCTTTCTGGCCTTTTTGTGTTCTGTGCATTTAAAAATGCTTCAATAATTCTTCTTTTTTCTTTTTTTTGCTACCCTATCCCTAGCCTCCCTCCAAAAACAAAAATCTTATAACAGATAAGCTTAGTCAAGAAAAACAAATTCCCACACCGGCCATACTTAAAAATATGTCTTATCCCACATCTTGAATCCATCATTAATCTGTTGGTCATCAGTTCTTAAGTCTTTGAAAGTTAACTGTGTTTACAACAGTATCATTATTGCAAAAATAATTTTCCTGGTTCTGTTTACTTCATACAAGTCCAAAACTGTCTCTTTCCTCATTTCTTTGGTTGCAATAATGATACATTACATTTGTGCAGTAAATAGTATTGAACTTGGAGACTGCCTCTGACACCTGTGACCTCAGACCTCAGACATGTCACTTAACCTCTCAGCCTCATTTTCCTCATCTATAAGATGGAAATAACAATGCCTACCTTGAAGAGTTGTGGGGATGAAATGGGGATAATGTATAAAGTGCTTTGCAAACTTTAAAGCATATGTAAATGCTAGTTATTCTAATTTAGCCATTCCCTTAATTTTCAGTTTTTAGCTGTAACAAAAAGAGGTGCTACAAATTTCTTTGTACTTGTATTGGCTCAGTACTAATTAGTGACTAAATATTAGTTATTATTTATTATACTACAACATAGTATACATTATATTTATATATTATATATAATATTGTTAGTTATTATATTACTAATTATTAGTCCAACATACTAGAAATCACAAAGTAAAAAGTAGGAGACTCTTTCCCTCCATGCCTGGAAAGACATATTGTTCCTCATGAAAGGAAAAAATCATAAGACTATTCCTCACAAAAGGAAAAAAAATCAAGCCCAGTATTTTTATTACACCTTTTGGGGGAAGAATTAAAGCAAATTAGACATTTTATAGTCTTCTTGTTCTTTGAGTCAGTAGTTTCCTGATAGAGAGTAAAACAAGTTGTTTCAGATCCATTTGTATGTGATATAATTGGGCTATCTGCTCAAAATTCTGTGAGGAATCCCTATTTTGAAAATGATAGTATCTAATATTCTTCCAAAGATTTTGGCAGTTTTTAATCTAAGTAGCAACTTGGTTAAATCATAAGGTTGTAAAGAGTCTTGTAAACCTTAAAGAGCTATACAAAGAAAATGAAATACTAAATTGTGAGAGATAAAAATATGAACTAAAATTTCCTACAAAGTTCTACTTTTATGGGATAAACTCCAAGTTCTTGGGCAACAACTCATGAAGGCCTATTTCCTAACACAAATATGGGGGTGGGGGTGGGGAACTAAAGTTCTGTCAAGGCAAATGTCACAGAAGAGCCAATGGTACTATTCTATTGATACTGGATATGGAACTCACTAATGAATCAGAGATCTCCTCAGAGCCTTCTATTTCTGTTTTTAACCAAAAATATCTCTTCTATAACATTTCTTAGAAATACTCATTCAATTATAGCAACTCTTTTAGCAATGGCAAAGAATTGGAAATTGAGGGGATGCCCATCAGTTGGAGAATGGCTGAACAAGTTGTGGTATGTGATTGTGATGGAATACTATGGTGCTATAAAAAAATGACGAGCAGGATGCTCTCCGAAAAACATGGAATTGGTGCAACTGATGATGACTGTGAACCCATGCAAAGTGAAATGAGCAGAACCAGATTTCTGCCATCAGCCATATTATATGATTATCAACTGTGAATGACTTATCTATTCTCAGCAATACAAAGATCCGAGACAATTCTGAGGGACTTATGAAGAGAAATGCCATCCATTTATAGAGAAAGAACTGATGGAGTCTGAATGCAGATCAAAGCTTACTTCTTTATCTCTGTGTTTTCTTAAACAACATGACTAACGTGGAAATGTTTGCATGACTACCGTATATAACCTGGGTCAAACGGCTTGTCTTCTCAATGAAGTGGAAGAAAAGGAAAAAGAGAATTTGGACCTCAAAACTCGAAGGAAAAACAAACAAATGTTTAAAAAACTGTTTTTACAGGTAACTGGGGAAGAAATAAAATACTAAATTTTAAAAAGACGCATTCAGTTGCCTTGAAGACAAGTGTGTTGGGGAAAAGGAGGGAAGGGGGGCGGAGCATTACTCTTCGAGGTAGTCTAGGCCAATTCAACAATATTATGCAGCACACTTAATCGGATCCTCGGGCTGGGAAGGCCTGGAAGGAGTCCCGGTTAGTAAGCCTAGATACCGTAATACCATAGAGTCCCGAACCCATTCCGGACTCCATGAGCAGGAGAGCAATACAGATCTCTAGGAGGCGGGCTAAAGCAAACTTCTTCCGGGCCGACAGGGAGGGGCGCCTGCGCGCGCCTGCGCGCGCCTGCGCAGTTAGCGAGCGGCCCAGCTTCCCCCCCCCCCCCTCGGGTGGGCGTTTCCTCTTCTCCAGCCCGAGTCTCTCGGCGTAGCTGGGGGAGGAGCTCTGGCGATGCCGAGGTTAGCGCTCCTTTTTTTCCCCACACGGCGGGGCGTGGTTTGAGCTTTCTGCTTGAGGGGGCGCGGTGCTGGCCCGCTGGAAGCTAGCGGCCAGAGGCCAGTGGGTGAGATGGCGGCTACCTTCTTCGGGGAGGTAGTGAAGGTGCGCTCCCGAGCAGTGGCTGAGGAGGAGGAGGAGGAGGAGGACCTCTGGGCGCCCGATAACCTCGAGGACAGAGAAGTCCGGCGCGAGCTCGAGAGGAAGAGGTAAGGCCGCCTTCGTCCCCCCAGAGCCCGCCCTCGGCCGGACCCCGCGCCCGCGAGGATGGGTCCCGCGCTCCGGGCTTCGTCGCCGCTTTTCCCGGCTTTGCCGGAGGCCTCCACGTGCGCCCAGGCGGGGATTTCTCCCCAGGAATGCGGGCCTGCGGGAGAAGTGGGGGGACGGGTACGAAGCTTCCCCTCTGGTCATGCGCCCCTTGGGTAAGCGTGTCCTAGATCCTAGCGACGTAAATGTGGAGCTGGAAGGCACTCCGCGCGTGTCTGTAGGTGCGCTCGTATACGACTGTTTTCTGTGTGCGTGTGTTTGTGTTTGCGTGGTTTGGTCGTTCAGCCCCGTGTAACTCTTCGTCATGCTGAGACTCTTGCGTGCCAGGCCCTCGTTTAAGCATGTAGTTCACTGGCTGAAACTCTTTTTGTACTTAATTGACTCTGCTCCCGTAGAAGACTTTGACTTGAGCGGCAAAATGAAAGTGATTTAGGAGGCTGACTGGCGGGTGACTCGGTGGATAGAGCCCCGCGCCTGGAGCCCGGAAAACGGGAGTTCAGGTTTGGCCTCAGACACTTCCTAGCTGTGTGACCCTGGGAGAGTCCCTTAACCTCTGTTTGCCTTAATCCACCGGAGAGGGAAATGGCAAACGACTGCAGGATCTATGCAGAAAAAGCCCCCTCACAGTGTATCAGTGTATCAGGACTGAACCACGACAGTACGAATGCTTTAACCTCAGAAGAACCAGGCCCTTAAGATGCAAATGTTTAATTATATAAAGTCTGTATTATATATATGTTATATATACTATGTACTATGTTATATATTATATACTTTGTTACTCTACTATATACTTCATTGTATTCTATATTATTATATACCTTGAAATAAAAATGTTCATCCTAACTCTCGGTTCTTTTTCTCAAGGATAAAAATAAAAAAAGATTTTTCGAGGCGTTCTTAAATCCCAGGCCTTAAGGTTTGCAAACAGCTTTACAAATAACCCATTCTATCCTTACATGAACCATGAGAAGGTAGTGTCCTTATTTTACAGATGAAGTAGTTAAGGTTAAGTGAATTGCCCAAGATCATACAGCTAAATGTCTGAGGGTGGATTTGAACTCTGGTCTTCCTGACTTCAGTTCCAGCACTCTTATCCAGTGCCAATTAACCGTAGAATAACCTGTGTCAATAGAATTAGGGTGCCCATCATGAGACGTTAATAGTTACACAGCGCTCTGTTAGACTGTATCTGATGTCTTTTTCTAGCTTTGCTGCCACATTTAATAGAAATATTGACAGATGGGACATGTCCAAAGTATGAGGGAAATTAGTGGGTAATGATAGAATCTGTCCAGAAAAGATTGTCGATAAAAAATTTTTTAAATGTTGAAAAGAAAACAAATACATGAGGGTCCACAAATAGAGGAATTTTGTTACTACCTCATTAGATGTAATATATTTCTTTTAAAAAAACACTGTGACAAGTTCCTACTTCTTGTCCACTGTATATTGAAATATACCTGTTGATGGTTCTTAATCTCGCTATTAAAAAAAAGAAAATTTTAAAAAGAATTTATGGGAACTTAAATGTTGAAACATTTTCATTAAAGCTAAGGAATTAAAGTTGACTTCTTAAACTTTAACCATGCAACAAACATTAAGTACTTACTGTGTGAAGAACAATATGCTAGGGTTAGAGCGGATTCAGAATTTGATAAGATACACAGGCCTTTTGCTCTCAATTTACAAACTAATATGGGGGTGTCAAACTCAGATTTCTGTAAGAGGGGAAAGGAATAAGCATTTATTTGGCACCTGCTATATGCCTGGCACTATGTTAAGTCCTTTCTGCACTTAGTATTTTGGATGTGTTAGATATAGAACAAAGTGCTTGATGAAGTTTGTTGGGGGAAAATTTCTGCCTGAGTTGGGCTTGAATTGTGGGGCAAGGAGTGAGTAATTTGGAAATGGGGCAGTTAAATTGTACAGGACCCCTAAGTGACAAACTGAAGAGTTTGAACTTCATCGCCAATAGGAAGTCAGTGGAGATTTTTGAGCAGAAGAGGGTTTTTGAGTGTGTGTGAATGGATATATTGGAAGGTGGAAAGAATAAAAGCAGGGAGTCCTACGATCCAGGACAGCTCTGGACTGAATGACATCTGAGTTCCTTTCTCTCTTGTAGCCTTCTAGGCACAACTGAATTTGACTCCTTTTTTTTCCATTTTAAGCCAGAAATTCTTAAGCCTTGTGGTGTCATGGATCATTCTGGCAGGTTGGTGAAGCCCATGAACTGCTGCTCAGAATACTGTTTGTAAATGGATAAAAAGAATTCGTAGAATTACAAAGGAAATAGTTACCAAAATATTTTTTTTAAATCATTTCACATACTGCAGTTTAAGAACTGTTTTCAACTCTCCCCCACAGCTAGTCTTTGTATTCTTTTGAGCAAACGAGACTGCCAAGTCATATGAACTTAAAACATTATATTACAGGAAAAGGGTTGGTTGTTAGTACAACTCTCTCCATGGAGACTCCCTGCTTTTTTCTGTGCAGTTCAGGTCACCATCCTTGTAGAAGACTAATAACAGCAATAGCCATTATCTTGAATTCCTTGCTCTCTTGAGTACCAGGGCCAGTGAGCTCCTTTCATCACAGTTCATGGCCTTTTCAACTGCCTCATCTGCAAGTTGTCTCATTTATTTCTTTGCTTTTTAGAGGAGGGAGGCTGCCTTGAGGGAGTCTGAATGGAAGTGAACCTCAATGACTCCCCGTATTACCTCTAAGATCAAATATAAAATACTCTATTTGGTTTTTAAAGCCCTTTACAACTTGACACTTTCTCCTTTCCAATATTCTTACATACCCTCTGTTCTGGTTGTGCTGGTGTATTTACTTTTCTTCACATATGACACTCTCACATCCTGTTGGTGCCTTTTCACTGTTTTGGCATTTGCTTTACAACTCTCCTTTGTCCGTGTAGGTCTTACATGTTATCGTAGGACAAGCATGCTATTCTTCTCCACTTCTAGTTTCCCCTTCCAGGAATAAATCATTGATATAATCAGAGCAACCCTGAAATCTCTCAAATGTTATCCACTTCAAACGATAGTTGTCCAAGGTAGTCCAATAGTAGAAAACTATTTGCTACAAATCTGGGCTTGATTTTTTTGTTGTTGTTGTTGATTGGCTAGACCAGGGATTGGCATGCTCTGGCCCTTGGACCACCTACCCTGACCGGTTTCTTGTGGCCTAGGAGCTAAGAATTATTCTTACATTTTTCAAATAAAGTATTATTGAAACACAGCCAACATGTTGGAGCTACAGTTACAGAACTGAGTAGTTGAGAGAGACAGACCTATAGGTGGTCATAGGTTATATGACCAGATATCAGCCACAGCATTATCACTTCACACTGCTGCTAGTTACACCTCAAATCTCAGCAACTAAATTATAACTTCACAGTGTTTCAATGCCAGGTATATTCCATGCCTTGACACTTCGTTTGTTCATTTATTTTTAGTACTAATGCATACCCATTATGTAAAAACAAAAAAGGAAGGAAAAAAAGGACTGAAATTTTTCTGAACAAAAACTACTCCCAACCATTACTATCAGATACTGAATGACTTTGGAAATTACCTTTGCTATGGACTTGATAATGCTTCTTACTGCATTTAGTGTAAAACTACAGGCAAAATAGCATCTATGTGTGAAACAGATTGTGATGATGTTAATTCAACAACATCTAATGTTATTTGAATTACAGATTATGTCAAGTAGTTTTATATATGTCTCAGTGCTGTCAAAAGTTAAAACAGAAAACAGATTTTCCATTCCCACGTAATTTTGCCACAGATAAATTTTCCAAGTTCAAGCTGTAGTAGTAGAAGGCTGTTTTGGACCTTGATCAAGTGCAAAAAAAAATTTCCATATTTCAAAACCCATTTAATTGTGAAATCAAGGAGCTTCCATCTAACCTTCAATTAGAAATTAGAATGTAATAGAATTCTAAAATGCCTTCTAAGTAATAAAGATGCTCAATTAAAATCATATGCATGTGAATTGCAGTATTTTGTCAGT
>JAQQSZ010010015.1:0-12622 GCA_028646595.1 Phalanger gymnotis
GAGGGGAGAGAATTTGGAACTCAAGGTTTTAAAAAAATAGATGTTCAAAAGTAAAAAAGTTTTTTTTTTTCATGCAACTAGAAAATAAGATGAACAGGCAATGGGGCATAGATTTATCTTGCCCTACAAGAAAGGAAGGGAAAGAGGCATGGGAGGGGAATGGGGTGACGGAGGGGAGGGCAGACTGGGGAACAGGGCAACCAGAGTGTACGCCATCTTGGAGGGGGGGTGGAAATGGGGAGAAAATCTGTAATTCAAACGCCTGTGAAAATCAATGCTGAAAACTAAACATATTAAAAATAAATTAAAATAAATGCTTTAGAATTCTGATCAGTGCAATGATAGAACAAAAGACTATAAAATCTATTTTAAATAAGAACCTCAAGCAACAAACACTGGACTAACAAATGCAGAGGTCTTACTCTCACTGATTGATGTAATATTTTCTTTAAAAGGTAGCACAGCCAGTTACCAAAGTAATATTCAATTAGTCCTCAGTTTCTGTCAATTGAGTTTATAAACTTTCTACCTGCTTTTTCCTTCAATAGAAGTAAAAAGAAGAAAAACAAACTAGTATCAGTTAGTTTACTTATTCATAATTCTAGAGAAGATTAAAACAAATGGTTAATTTAAAAAATAGTCATTGCCTATTATCCTCTCTAATTTAAAATCTGGTTAAAATCTCAAGGCTAGTGATGTTTTAGAACTAGAATTTTAAAAATTCCATTGTCTATAACATGCAACTAAAAATGACATACATACATACATTTCTTCTTAATTAATTTTTTAATTAAATTTTTCCCCATTTCATTTCAATAGCAAAACCACATTCCATTTAAAAAAACAAATCAACAAAAAAATTTACCAAACTCAACTAATGCAACACAACTTCCACCTAGTAATTATTAAATTGATTTTAGATGCCTTAAAAAGTACAGTTTGCCCATTCAGCACTGGAAATAAAATTTCTCCTTGTCTACCCTCTTCCAAGGACTGGGGTAGGGAAAAGGGTCAAAATCATTATTTTTTTTTTTTTA
This sequence comes from Phalanger gymnotis, assembly GCA_028646595.1. Taxonomy (NCBI): domain Eukaryota; kingdom Metazoa; phylum Chordata; class Mammalia; order Diprotodontia; family Phalangeridae; genus Phalanger; species Phalanger gymnotis. The sequence continues at coordinate 1,038 of JAQQSZ010010015.1, forward strand.
TTAATCACCAACCACCATTAACATTAAGCATTATTGGGCCAATGACTATTTGTACAGCCAAGGGCTTAGGTGACACAGTGAACAGAGCGCTGGAATAGAAGGCAAGAAGACTTACATTTAAATCTTGCCTCAAACTCTTACAAGCTATGTGGGCTTTGCAAACCTCTACATGCTATGTAAATGCTCAATCATTTTTTAACAGTTTTCTGCTTCAAAGAATTTGCTAGAAAGATCATTAAAACTACAGAAATAAAGCAATAAACTTTGCTTGTATATGTAACAAATACCTTCCAGATCACCCCAAATTTTATACAAAAAGAAAAAAAATCTCACCTGAGAAATGTTGTTGGATGCCATTATCTGCAGGAGAGTCCTTAAAGCACTACTTACGGCTTCTAGGAATTCTGTGTGTTTGGTAAAATCTAAATACACAAAACACAAAATTAAAATCCAAAAATTCAGTGTGTCAGTGTTTTATCTAAGTGTTTCTTTCAAGAAATAGTGATGAAATAAGGTAGCACTCTCATACCAATATACAACTAGTATAATTAGAATATATTTGATATCTTAGTTATGTTATAATCTACAAACTTGAAATCCATATAAGCCAAATATTTTGAGATGCCCTCCTTTCTCTGCATGTACACTGATTATCTGTGGTAATAAACTATAGTAATGAAAAAATCCAAAAAGAAATACCCTTTAAAATTTCTTGGGTTCCCCAAACTGCCCCAGGATCAGTTCTACTCTGTTCTCCATTCCTTACTGGGGAAGAACAGCAGCACCTCTTTGATTCAAAGTACTAGTTTAAACCAAACTGCCTTTTGAGTTTTCTTGCTGACTCACACTATCCTTTTTATTGGAGAAGAAATTTAAAAAATCTTTTTTGTAAAGTTGTCTCTGGCTTGAAGATAGGAGGAGTTAAAGAAGAGAAATGACAAAAAGCAGTGTCTTTCTTCCATATGCCTTTATAAAGTGGGGATTTGCTGCAAAGTAGATAATCTACCCAATAATAATCGTCATCAATATTATAAATGAATTTGACTTGATTTTATAGTTGAATTTAGTCTTTAACATTTGGATTAATAAAGGGTGGCACTGTCATTACAAAGATAGACAATACAGAACTGGCTTTCCCCCCAAACTTTTAAAGTTTAATCTGCATAATTAACATTTTCTTAAGCCTAGATAATTAAGAAAGCAAATTTAAATCAAGACTTAATTTGTAGCATTTGTAGATTTCTAAGGTGTAAATGCTCACACTGAAAATTTAGCAAACTGCTCTTGAGAGCCCTATGAAATTGGCTCTAGCACATTCCTGCCTCCACTCCTCAGTTCTTTTACAGGCTATCACTCCTACATCTTTTCCCTTCCTCATCTATACTCCCTGGTGAATACATTCAAATCTCCTGAAGTTTCTTGACCCATTTTCATATCAAAAGTCTTGCCTCAAGGTTTACTTCAGCCTTGGATTTTTCCCACAATCTGCTCTCTTTGCTCCTACTCACGTTACTGAACGAAGCTGGAAAAAAATTATGCTGCCTAGGTCCAATATTAATTTATATTACATAATCTCACTCCTTGATTCATTACCTCACTTACCACAGCAGTTTTTCTAAACCTTTTCAACTCTCCTAAAACCTCACATAGCTTTGATATGAGAACCCTCCATATTTCACTTTGAAAAACTGACTTTTCACTAAGACCTTCCCTTCAATACCTCTTCATTTCACATAACTAACATGTACTCTACCACTGTCTTTACCTCTGTCTTATATGAAGTATCTCATGTCCTTGCCAAGTCAAACCCAAGTGATCCCATTCCATCCTATATTTTCTAGTAGACTGCCCCCTCTATCGCTGCTTTTTTGTTAAGTTGTTTTTTAGTCATGTCTGACTCTTCATGACCCCATTTGGGATTTTCTTGGCAGAGATACTGGAGTAGTTTGCCATTTCCAGCTCACAGGGTTAAGTGACTTGTCCCAGGTTATAAGTGTCAGAGGCTGGATTTGAACCCTGACTGTAGGCCTGGCACTCTATCCACTGTGCCACCTAGCTGCCCTGTTATCATTGCTATTCTCTCACTAATCTTCATTCTCTGGCTTAGAATAGGCTTTCTTAATCATTCTGTGGAACTATCAACTATATAGACATATATATTTACCATCCTTTAAACTTATGGGAAAGATTTCCAGAGAAAGAACCGGTGGAGCCTGAATGAAGACTGAAGAAGATTCTTTTTCTTTATTTTCTTTGGTTTGTTTTTTTCTGTGTTTTCTTTAATAGCGCGATTTGCGTGGAAATGTGTTTTGCATGACTACACACACGTATAACCTATGTCAAATTACGTGCCTTCTCAATGATGGGAGGGAGAGAATTTGAAACTAAAACTTCGAAAAAAAAAAGAATGTTAGAATTGTTTTTACATGTAACTGGGAAAAAATAAAAATATAAAGTAAAACGTATATGAGAAAAAAGAAAAAATTTGTGGAAAGATGAAAATCATCTGAGAAAATTTACTATTTTTGAAAAATGTGTAGAGTACATGGATTCTGCATATTTTCAACAAAGAGAAGTGAGAAATGAGTAAACGCCCCTAAAGTTTTAAAACACAATATTTCTCCTTGAAATTAAATAGTTTTTAACAAATGGATGAGGCAGCAATTTAGGTTCACATTATATAGTAACTACTGAAAATTACTCTTTTCACTATCAAATATGTACAGAATGCATTCAATGTTAAGGGTACTCACAAGTCTTACTGATCAAACCAGAATTTTATTTGTGCAGTCAAGGGATGGGAGGAAGTACACAAAAAAAGAAGCACACCATCATTACACAACCCAAAGAATACTTCTGACTCACAGAGTGTGTGATTTCTCTATCTGACTCATTCTAATTTCTATAGCTTATTCAAAGGATACAGTGAGAGCTGGGACAGCAAAAAGAAGGCAAAGGTGAAGAGTATAGGTTGTTGTAAATACTGCCTTGATGATATAGATGTAAGGTGCCTTTAGTAGGGAAAAGCTGAGCCACTTTTTAACAATGGCTAAAACCAGGAGAGCAAAAGGAAGGAGGCAAGGATGAAAGGTACAGGATGCAGGGTGCAATTTTTTAATCAATAAATAACATTTAGATAATCACAAGTTGTGTTTTGAAGAGTAGACTATGTTGTACAGCTTTTGTGTACAGATTATCATTTGAGCTCAAAAAAGTGGATCTACAATTTAAACAATTCTTAAATCATGTGGGTTCTTTCTCCAACTAAAAATATTAAAAGATACTAAGTAAATAAGCATAGTATAATTGTAACACCCTTGATTAAGCTCTTTAGCCCACAAGTACATGAAAGTTATGTTCCATGGAGTAGTAAATTTACCTGTTGATGATGCCAATGGCTAGCATATAATACGTATTTATAAATCCTTGTTGAATTGAATCTGCATGGTTGTATGTTCTGTCAGTACTGATTACAATTCATGTCAAATTAGACTATAAAATACAATACAGAATAAATTCTAAAAATGTCATTAGTTGGGGTTGGTAATTGCTACTAAAATAATAGTAAGGGATAATAACATTTATGTAGTGCTATCAGTATAAGCTACACATGAATTCTAGGATCCAAGTAGGATCACAAGACTTTTGCATTAGAAGGACCTTAGAGATCATCTGATCCAATCCCTTCATTTTAAAGATGAGGTAACTGAAGATGAAATTTCACTGATTTTCCCAAAGTTGTGCAGGTTCTAAGTGGCAGAGGAGGGATTCAAACCCACGTACTTTATCTAGTACTTATTCAAAAGCACAGGGTAAGAGAATTTTTCATTTACTTTACAATCCATTGATTAATTTGCCCTTTCAAAAAAAGATCCTTACCAAAGCCATTCTCCAATAGATAGCTCAAGGATATAAACCATCAGTTCTGAGAAGAACTGCACATTATTAACCATATGAAAGAATTCTAAGTCACTAAGAGATGTACAAATCAAAACAACTCTGAAGGTTTTTACCTCACACCCTGCCAATTGGCAAAAATGACAAAAGATGGGAATAGTTATGTTGAAGAGTTGTGGGAAAATAGGCACAAAAGTGTATTGTTGATGAAATTGTGAATCAGTACATCCATTTTGAAAAGCTAATGGAATCATGCAATTAAAGTGTCTAAAATGTTCATCCCTTTAATCTAGCGTCAAAGGCATACCATAAAGGCATTACTAGCCTTACACCCCAACAAGGCCACAGAAAAGAATATATCCCAAAATACTTATAGCAGCACTTTTTGAGAAAATAAGAAATTGGAAACAAAGCAGATGTACATTGATCAGAGAACAGCTAAATGAATTGTGGTCCATAAATGTAATAGATTACTATAGCAATGGAAAAAAATAACAAATGTGATGAATACACAGAAGCACGATCTACACGAGCTGAAGCACAGTAAAAGTTAACAAAGCAAAACAAACAAAACAAACAAAAAACCAACAACCCCCAAATAAACAGTAAGTTATAACAGTGGAAATAGAAAAAAACCACAAAACATCCAAATTTTTTCCTTAAAAAGTCCCTACCAATAAAATAGCCAAAAAGCTGGGAATTTAATCTCCTTTTCCACTGAGATAACAATAAAAAAAACTTAGTGCCCCCCCACTCTGCTGAAATACACATATGTTATGTCAGAATTAAGTTTGCTTATATAAATTGGGGGGGGAAAGGTTACTACTACATAGGAAAAAAGGCTAGGAATAGGGACAATGAAATTGAAAATTAACAAAATTTCCTTTAAATGGTTATTTTTTAAAAAATAAAAACTGAAAAATACAATCTATAGAACAGCTATTTTTCTCAGGCTACTGATACCAACAGCATTAGATATGTGATGGCTATTTGCCTATGTCACCCCTTTTCTCTACTCCTTTATCAATACCACCCAACAAACTGGCCTGAGAGGGAGAGTTGAAATACTTCTTGCTCCCCACTGCCACTTTTAAATTTTCTTTCTACTACAGGGATTCTTAGCCTGGGATCCATAAACTTATTTTAAAAATATTTTAACTGTGTTTCAATATATTTGGTTTCCTTTGTAATCTTGCATTTCTTATTTTGTGGATTTAAAAAGATTTTTATAGGCTTCACTAGATTCCCAACAGGATTCAACACACCAAAGAAGTTAAGAAATGTGGATTTACCACCACCACTCAGGAACCTCTCCTCTTTTGAATGTCAAAGTATTAAAATATTCTACCGAATCCAGATCATGGTGACTGCTAGCCCCCAGGTCAGGAGGTCAGCTCCTGGCTCACCCTCTTCCTCTCCTCAACTTCTACCCTTATACCAGAGAATTTCAAAACCATGTTGATTGAACTCTCCACCTTCCCAGCCTCCTAATTCCTCAGTCTCCTTAAGGCCCGTGACCTATAGCTTCAGCAACACATAAAGATAGTCATACCCTATTACACAGAAATGTTCTAGTTCCATTTGGACACTACTCTATCCAATTCTTTCTCTTCTTTCACACAACAGGTCCTTATTACCTCTCACCTAAGTGATCACAACAGCTTCCTAATTGGTCTCCCTATCTTACATCTCTCTCCACTTCAGCCCATCCTATACACTAATACCAAAGTGACTTTCTTTAAGCACAGATCTAGCCATGTCATTCCCGTATTTAATAAATTCTATTGGCTCCTGCTGTTGGCCTTTAGGATAAAACATAGACTCCTGTTTTAGCTTTTAAAGCCTTTTATAACCTAGCCTTAACCTGCCTCAATGGACATTATTCCCTATCCCAAACTGTGACACTGCCAAACTCGCCTTGTGTCTGCTCCTCATACACAATATTCCATCTCCCATCTCAGTGTCTTTGCACTGACTGTTCCCCACTCCTGGAATGCACCTCCTTTCTTCAAGATACAGCTCAAGTACAGCTTCTACAGGAAGTGTTTTTTTTCCTTAATTATGTGCCCTCTTCTTAAATTCTCATATATATATTTATACACACCTTTTATTAAGTAATTAAGTTTGCAGGTTGGTTTATCAAAAATTCTAACTCTCTGACCCCGGAAAATTCTGATTAGGGCTGCCTTTCACAATACAGCTTAAACATTTACCTGGCTGAGAAAAAACAAGCTGTGACAGGTGCTGTGCAAGTGTCTGAAGTACTGGAGCTCCTCCAAGACTGTCCACATCTAAAACAGATAAGATACTGTGGAGGCACACAAGCGCCCTACACTGTATAGTGTTCATCCTGAAACAAAAGTACAATGATGAGTGATGATCATGAATTTTTAGTTTTTCTAAAGTGACAAGATAATGGAACTAGATATTAACATTTAATGCAGGTTCTGCATTAAAATTAATAATGGCTATATACTTGGTGAAAAGGGGATTAAAAACTGTAGTGCTCAGTACAGGATCTTGAAGTAAACTGAATTTTAAGGTCTTCCAAATCAAATTACTTGTGCAATTGAGATGTCCCCAAAGTAACTGATTCTGGAGTCAGAGATACAGTATGTGCTTATAAACTGAAAAATGACTTAGTACACTTTAATTAATGAACCATAATTTCCTAGAAGATGAAAATGCGCTAAAAGTATAAAAATTCTTACTTTCGAATTAATGGCTTCCAAGCAGGATTCCTGGAACAGATGTCAACTGCCACGCTGTTTGGAAAGGTAATTTTCTCAAAAATCTAGGGGGTTAAAAAGGGGGCAATTAAGCAATAAATTACAACACACAAGTATGATTTTACAAGTTTTCACTTTGCTAGTAATACTCAACATGGCTAGAGTCTCATAGTTAAGAATTGACCTAGGTTCACAACACTGTCCTTTAAAGGGATTAATTAGCTAATTCTTATTACTCACCCTCTAAATGAGGAAATCTAGACTTATTTCTTAAACTCTTTCCAATATCCCCAAAATACTAGAAGGAAATCGTTTACCTTTGTGGGAATGAGGTAGTTTGTAAGAGCAGTATGAACCTCAGCAGAAAGGCAGAGTGGGGACATTAGTTGTCCATTGAGTTCATTAAAGGAATTATCCATAAATGCATCGCTTTCATCACTGCTAGAATACTCATCCCACTCATCGTCAGAAGGATCTGGGTATGAATGATACAAATTACAAACAAATATAAAAAACAAGAAAGTTCAAACATAACCTAGTCTCCTGCCCCCATTTTTACATGGGCAAAAAACTACAGCTAAAATGCCAATCTAAAAAGGGTTAACATACCATCACTGCAGCACATGTTGACAATAATCTCTAGGGTAATCTGCTGAGCTGTGAGTAAGGCTACTGTCTGCTTCAATTCCTTTTCAGTTGGCTACAAAAAGAAACAAAAAATTTTCAATTTTTGAAAAATAATTTTGTGATGTTCTTTGTCTTAAGTCAGAAAGACTACCTTCTCATTTGGAATTGGGCATTGTAGAAAAAATGTAGTAGAAAGGCTCAAGGAGCCAAAGCAGCAAAAGACTAGCAATTATAAATTATATTTACCTTGAAATTAGGGTTGTGTTAAGATGAAGTTATTGATAATTAAGTTTAAGACAAGAGTTAATTCATCCTAAATACATCCTCTTTCTAGGAAGAGGATAAATTATGACCTTCTTATGACATTAAATTATGACCTTATGACTAAGAAAACTTGGCTAAAGAATGTAATTTGTAACTTAAAAGAAATGTTTTTTCAATCAGCAAAATTCTGCCTTCTCTCTCTCCTACCCGTCTACTCCCAACTGAGAAAGAAAACACCAAACTCCAATTAGAAATATGTACTGAAGAGCAGAACAAATTCTCACATGGGATAAGTCCAAAAAAAAAAAAATGTCTCATTCTGCATTCTTGAGTCCTCTGGAATCATGGTAGGCTAGTATGATGATCAGAGTTTATAAGTCTTTCATGTTTGTCTTTATAATAATGCTGTCACTGTATAAACTATTTTGGCTCTGCTCACTTCACTTTGCATCAGTTCATATAAGTTTTCCCAGGTTTCTGTGAAATCACCTTCTTTATTTCTTACAGTACAACAGCTTTCTGATTCTTTGCCACCTCTAAAAGACCTACAAACACTTTTATATAGGCTTACGATTTGTTTTGCTTAGGACTAACCCTTCCTGTTATCTACCCTAACTCTAAATCCCCCTTCTACATTCCCCTTCTATTTCTCTGTTGAGTGAAATGTGTTTTTGTAGCCAACTGTATTGTTTACTTCAATGACCAATTCAAATGAAAGTGAGATTCAAGCGCCAATCCCTCCCCTCACCCCTTCCTCCTTGTTTGTAGAGACTTCTACTTGGGTAATGTGTTTATACAAGAAAAATTTCCCTAACTTGCCTCTCCTCTTTTCCCCTAGTGTCCTCCTCTTCCATTTTTCTTTTAATATCATCAAGACATAAACCCCTCTCAGGCCCTGTCTAATTAGAATCCCTCAATGATCCCTGAAGATAGAGTTTAAAGAAGATTCATTTATCATTTTACCATATCAGAATGAAAAGTTTATTCTTGTTTCATCCCTTACGATTGCTCATTCATGTTTACCTTTTTATGCTTCCCTAGACTCCAATATCTGACATTAAAAAATTTCATGCAGCCCTGGTCTTTTCATGAGGAATGCTTAGATGTTCTCTATTTCATTAAAGATTCATTTATTCCCCAGTAGGATCATATTCAGTTTTGCTGAGTAAAGTATTCTTAGTTGTAAGGCCATACTTTTACTTTCTGGAATATAGCATTCCAAGATCTCTGCTTCTTAAAAGGGAGGGCTGCTAAATCTTGTGTCATCCTGACTGTGGCTCCTAAGTACTTGAATTATTTCTGGTTGCTTGTATTTCTTATTTCACCTGGAAGCTCTGGATTGTGACTATAATATTCTTGGGAGCTTTCATTTTCATGTTTCTTGCAGGAGGTGACCAGTGGATTCTATTTCACTTTGCCCTCTGGTTCTAAGAGATCTGGGCAATTTTCTTTCATAACTTCTTGAAATATGATGATCTAGGCTCTTTTATTATCATTATCAATGATTATCATCATTTTTTGGTTCTGGCTTTTAGGCAGCCCAATTATTCCTAAATTATCTCTCCTTAACCCATTTTCTAGATCAGTTGTTTTTGCTATATCTTAAAATTTCTTCTATTTTTTTCAGTCTTTTGACTTTGTTTTAATATTTATTGCTATCTAAGAGAATCATTAGCTTCAATTTGGTATATTCTGATTTTTTCAGGGAGTTTGATGCAGGGGAGGTTGTAAGGTATGAGAAGACAGGTATGTGTACTATAAAAAATGACAAACGGGATGATTTCAGAAAAACCTGGAAAATTTATGTAAACTGATGCAAAGTCAAATGAGTAGAACTAGGAAAATGTTGTATACATTAACAGCAATGTTGAATACAATGAATACAATGAGCCAAGACAATCCCAAAAACTAATGATGAAGCATACTATCAACCTCCAGAGGAAGAACTAATACTGTCTGAATACAGACTGAAACATGCTATTTTTCACTTTCTTTTACTTTTTTTTAAAATTCAAGTCTTGTACAAAAGGACTAATATGGAAATGTTTTACATGACTGTACACATAAAAACTATATCAGACTGCTTAACATCCCAGGAAGGGGGGAGGGATAAAATTTGGAATCAAAACTTTATTAAAAAAAACAACTAAAAATTTAATAATTGTTTTAATATGTAATTGGAGAAAAATATTATATATTGTATCTTACGGAGAAACTTAAAAAAAATTAGGTATATTTATGTGGGGGGAGGGGACTGGGAGGGTGCCTTATGAAGGATTTTAAACACCAGAGGATTTTCTATTTGATCCTGGAGATGACAGGGAGCCACTGGAGTTTAACGAGTATGTGGGTAACAGTTATTCTGCTGCAGGCTACAGACTGGTCTGAGGCTGAAAATGAGACTCTACTCATCTCCTGACGTCTAAGTCATATTCTTCTTGCTCAGTACACAGCCTAGAGCCTATCTTCTCTTCATCCTGGAATACCCTAGGCATAGGTCCTCTCCTCAATCTGTCTCAGACTTATGAGTAGCAAACTAAGAGAACTGCTAGATATACCCACATAGGTTGAGGTCTTTTTACGCTGCACCTGGGACCTCTTATTGCTTCAATACACAGATTCTTCCTACTCTGGAATGGTCTGTGCCACATACTACTAAACATGCTCTACCTTTAGAACCTGCATACCTGTCTCCTCTCCTATGTCCACCTGGGCTGGACAGATGACTCACTGATTTTTTCCTTGAATATCCTGATCAGGATTCACTCTGGCATGTTCTATTTTAAGTATTTTCATACAAACTAGAATGCAAGTGTAAGTAAAAACAACATTCTAAAGTTAAAAAGATTTTTTTCCCTACTATACAACATTGTGAAATAATTGCAGCTATTCTGCAAAGATGTTTTAGAGTTAAATCATAAAGATTTTTTGGTTTCCATTCAAGACAGAATTAATAATTGATATATCAACCATATTTTCAAAGAACAAAGGTGCTAAGTTTTGTCATTAATACTGTTCAAAAAATTACAGACCAGGGTGGAGTCAAAATGGCAGAGTAGTAGGAAAGTCAGTGAGTTTTTCTACTCTCCCCTCCCCCAACTCCTCCAAACATGCCAGACTGATTGGTTCAATTTCCCTATGTTACTCTCCTGCTCAGGACCCTTTCTTGATTCCCACTTCATGATTTAGAACACTATGAACAAAAAGTAACAACTTAAGCTGAGTGGCTACATATGTACACAGAGGGTTATATCTTTCATAGGTTAGAGTAAGTAACTGTTTTAGTTAAAAAAAGATTTCACATATAAATTGCTTAAGATGGTATATCAACAAAAAAATTTTAATCATCCAATGTGTTTAAAAAACTTGTAAGCAAGATTTGTTCAACATAAACTGATCTTTTCTGAAAGTATAATGGATGTATCCTTTAAGAATTTAGGAACATAGGGGGGGCGGAGCCAAGATGGCGACTGGAAAGCAGTAACTGGCGTGAGCTCCCCACCAAGTCCCTCCAAAAACCTATAAAAAAATGGCTCTGAACCAATTCTAGAACTGCAGAACCCACAAAGTGGCAGGAGGAAGCAGGGCTCCAGCCCAGGACAGCCTGGATGGTCTTGGGGAAAGGTCTGTCCCGAACGGAACTCCCAGCCCCCAGCTGAGGGGAGCAGAGGTGAGCCAAGCAGAGGGACCAAGAGTGGAGCGGAGAGTGCCCTAGCATGCTGAATTACTGAGCTGTGGCATGTACCAGACCTCACAACCCACAAACAGCAAAGACAACACAGAAGGTTAGTGGGAAAAGCTGCGGGACAAGACGGAGTTTGGGGTTCGGCCACTGCCCCTGGGGCAACGGAGGCGGGGCAGCTTTAGAAATTCAGCTGCAGTTGCTTCTGGCCCCAGGCCCACCTGGTGGGAGGAATTAAGTGGCTGATCAGAGCAGGAGTGCAGAGCCTGCTTAAGATTTAAGCCCAGTCTGGGTAGGGGGTTCTTGGGGAAAGAGGAGTGCTGGTGAAGCAGCGCATCCGCCCAAGCGTGGAACATAGAACTCTTTAGTCACACCCCGTTGAAAAA
>JAQQSZ010010016.1:0-12621 GCA_028646595.1 Phalanger gymnotis
TTCATGATTTAGGAATAAAGGCTGATACTATAAGCAATTTGGGAGAGCAAGGAATAGTTTACCTCTCAGATTTATGGAAAAGCAAAGAATTCATGACACAACAAGAGATAGAGAGCATTACAAAATGCAAAATAGTTAATTTGGCCTATGTTAAAATGTAAAGTTTTCGTATAAAAAACACCAGTGCAACCAAGATTAGGAGGGAAACAGAAAATTGGTAAAGAAATTTTATAACCAGTGTATCTGACAAAGGCCTCATCTCTAAAATACACAGGGAACTGAACCAAATTTATGGGAATACAAGTCATTACCCAAATGAGAAATAGTCAAAGGATATGAACAGTTTTCAGAGGAAGAAAGTAAAGATATCTATAGGCATATGAAAACATACTCTAAATCATTATTGATTAGAGAAATGCAAGTCAAAACAATTCTCAAGGTACCACATCTCTCCTGTCAGACTGGCTATACATGTGAAAAGACAAAAATGATAAACGCTGGAGAAGATGTAGGAAAATTGGAACATTGTTACATTGCTGTTGGAGTTGTGAACTTAACCAGCCATTCTGCAGAGCAATTTGGAACTATACCCAAAGGGCTATAAAAATGTGCATACCCCTTTGATGCAGCAATACCACTTCTTGGGCTATATCCCAAAGAGGTCATACAAGGGGGAAAATGACCCATATGTACAAAAATATTTGTAGCAGTTGTTTTTGTGGTGGCAAAGAACTGGAAATCAAGAGGATACCCATCATTTGGGGAATGGCTAAACAAATTATGGTACATGAATGTAATGGAATACTATTCTATAAAAACGAGGAGCAGATGGACTACATAAGAGCCTGGAGAGCCTTATATGATCTGATGATGAGTGAAGCAAGCAGAACCAGGAGAATATTGTACACAACCACAGACACATTGCTTCTGTGAAAACTAACTCTGACAGACTTGGCTCTTCTCAACAATGCAAAGTTCTAAGAAAGCTCCAAAACACTCACAATGGAAAAGGCTATCCATATCCAGAGAACGAAGAGTGTGAATGCAGATTGAAGCAAACTATTTGCTTCCTCTCTTTTTATTTTATTTTTGGTTTTGTTTTATCTTTCTCATGGTTCATTTCATTGGTTATAATTCTTTACAACTTGATTATTCAGAAAATAAGTTTGATGTGAAGGTATATGTACAACCTATGTCAGATTACATGCTGTCGGGGGGTGGGGGAGAAGAAGAGAAAATCTGGAACTCAAAAACTTATCGAACTGAGTGTTGTAAAGTAAAAAAAGGAAAATCAATTAATTAAATTTTAAAAAAATACTATTATTGTTTTCAAGGGTTCTGTTATCCCCCAACAGGATTCTGTCCTGGGTCCTCTATTTCCTCCTGCCATACCACTTCACCTGGTGAAAACACCAGCTCCCAGGGAATTAATTATCATCTCTATACTGGTAACTTTCACATCTATTTTGAATCTATCTCCTTACCTGCAGTCTCAAATCTCCAACTGCCTAATGGACATCTCAAACTCACTGTTTTTAAAAAGGAACTCATTCTCTTTGCCCTAACACCTTCTTCTACTCCAAATTTCCCTACTACAGTCAAGGACACCCCTACTCTCATAGCTCCCCCACACCCAGATTCTTGACCTTAATGGCATCGTTGACTCCTTTCTCACAGCCCCCACATTACCATATCTCAATCTACTGCCTAGACCTGTTAGTTTTTACCTTTGCAACACCTCTTGAATATGCCACCTTATCTCCACTAATACTACTGCACCTGTCCTTATCTCCTCATATCTGAACAATTCTAATGATATGGTTGGTTTCCCTGCCAAAAGTCCTTCTCCCCATCCCACTCCTACTCCATCTTCACTTCAGCCATCAAAGTGACTTTCCTAAAGAGCAGGTCAGACCATGTCACCTCCCCATCAGATAAACTTCAGTGGCTATCATTTCAAGAATAAAACATAAATTCCTCCATTTGGGGTTCAAATATATTCATAACCTAGGATCCCCCGAGTCCCACCTTTCCAATCTTCTGAAAATACCTCACTGTGATCCAAATGAAACTGGCCTTCTTCCTGACTCATAAACAAGACACTCTATTTCTAGGCTCTGGACATTTTTTCTGCTTTTTGCCCATGCAAGGAACATTCTGTCCTCATCTATGCCTCCTGGCTTCCTTCAAATTCCAGGTGAAATTATACCTTCTACATGATCTTTTCCCATTCCTCCTAATTATAGGACTTTTCCTATTGATTATTTAGTTTTTATCTTGGATATAGCTTGTTTGTATGTTACGAAGTATCATTAGATTGTAAACTCCTTGAGGCCAGGTCTTTTGCCTTACTTTGTATCTCCAGCACTGAGAAACCTGCCTGGCACATGTTGTTCTTTAGTCATGTCTTGACTCTTTGTGGCCCCATGGACCATAATGCACCAGGCCCTTCTATCATCTACTATCTCTCAAAGTCTGTCGAGGTTCACGTTCACTGTTTTCCATGGCATTATGTATCCATCGCATACTCTACCATCCCCTTTTGCCTTCAATTTTTCCCAGTATCAAGGTCTTTCCAATGAGTCCTCATTATGTGGCCAAAGTATTTAAGCTTCAACTTCAATGTTTGACCTTCCAATGAATAACCTCAATTAATTTAAGTATTAGGTGATCTGATCTTCTTGCTTTCCAAAGGACTCAAAAGTCTTCTCCAATATCGCAATTCAAAAGTATTGACTCTATGGCACTCAGCTTTCCTTGTAATCCAACTCTCACAGCCATACACTGCTAGCACAAAAGCCATAGCTTTGACTATACAGAGATCTTTGTCAGCAAGGTGATATTTCTGCTCTCTAGTATGCTGTCCAGATTTGCCATAGCTCTCCTTCTAATAAGGAGATTTTAATTTCTTTTAATTTTACCACTGCAGTCACCATCTCAAGTGATCTTTGAGCCCAAGATCCAAGTCTGACACTGCTTCCATTTCTTCTCACTCCTATTTTTAAGAAGTGATGGGACCAGTTGCAAACAGTTCTGTTTTTTTAGTCAATCTTCAAGCCAGCTTCTACACACTTCTCTTTCAAACTCAAGGTTTCTTAATTTCTCTTCATTTTCTGCCATCAGAGTAGTATTGTCTGCATATCTGCGATTGTCCATATTTCTCCCAGCTTCTCCACCTTTGACTACAAAATAAATGTAAATCAATCTAATAATGACATTCACCATCTGGTGAAGTCTATGAACAATGTCACCATTTGGGCTGTTGAAAAAGAGCATTTGCTATGACCACTGAGTTATCTTGACAAAACACTATTAGTCTCTGCCTTGCTTTATTCAAAGGCAAACTTGTTCCAATTATCTTTTGATTTCCTACTTTAGCATTCTAATTCCCTATGATGAATGTGGCATCTTTTTTGGGTGTTATTTCTTGAAGATGATGTAGGTCTTCATAAAACTGATCAACTTTGGCCTCTTTGGCATCAGATAATGCAGCATAGATCTGTATCACTGTAATGTTCAATGGTTTCCCTCGGATTCACACAGATATCCTGTCATTTTTAAGATAACACCTCAGTACTGCTTTCCTTACCCCTTTATGCAGGGCTGCTCCATTTCTTCTAAGGGATTCTTACTACATATACTACATAGTACATATAATGATCATCTGAATTAAAATCACCTATTCCCATCCATTTTAGTTCTCAGAAGTTTATTAGTCTTTTCATTGGCCTTTCCTTTTGTCACAACACACATTTGCAGCGGAGCCTCCTTTGGTCTTTGGCTCAGCCACATTAATGGTACTAGAGCTCGTAGCTGTCCTTCACTCTTCCCCAGTGGTATACTGGACACCTCCTGACCTGGGAGGCTCATCTTCTGATGTGATGTCTTATCATTTTAGTAGTGTCAATGGGGTTTTCTTGGCAACTATACTAAAGTGGTTTGCCATTCCTTTCTTCCAGTGATTGCTTTCTGTCAGAACTTCTCCATTATGACCTGTACACGTTTTGGGGTCTTGGATAATCCTACACTCATAGTTGCATTGAACTATGCAAGCCCCTGTCATAACAAGGCACTGATTGCAAGAACAGGGGTGGGAGTAAAGTAGAGGACTGATATAAGTAGATGCTAAACAAATGCTTATTGACTCAATAATGGTCATCATCAAGGAAATCCTACAAAAAAAAAAAAAACCCACCCACACACACCCACACCTCTTCCCAAGTTTAAGGGAGTTCTATTTGTATCAACAATTTGTTGTTTTTTTTGAAATCCCAAGCAGTCCCTCAGTCCTACAATTAAATAATGATATTCACCCACTACAAGGATGGCATAAAGGAACCCAACAAACTGAGAAAGTGAGAAATTAAAATCATTGCACATCCCCTGGAATTTTAGGATTATAAAACAGATGTAGTAATGAGTTTTAGGCTATGTCTCAAAGTGCGGTGGATTCTAAGGGCAAGAAGAATTTGCTACCATGGAGTTTTTTATAACTCTTTGGTGAAAGCCATTAAGAGGAGCACAAAGGTAAATCCTCCCGAGGAGTCCAATTTGATATATGGAAGAATTTGAGTTATTGCATAAATGAGCCAATTGCATCCCAGACAATTTGCAGAGGACAATAAGGAATGCTGCATTGGCTTAAAATATTTTCACTCTCATTCCATAACTATGGATTAGAATTCTCTTTATAAAATTTCCAGCGAGATGCCCCTGAATATTTCCCAAAGCTAGCAAAAATAGCCACTGTTTGTATATGGCAAATATAGTACAATTACCGGCCTGTATGGATGAGTCTCTGGTTTTGCTGCTCTTATTTTGCTTTATGTCTTTCCCTCAACTTAGTTAGGTGACCCTGACCTGGACATTTGTAGTCTTGGTAGGAACCCTGTGAGTTAGAGATGTCAGCAGCTTTGGGATCCCTAGGTTGAAGACAACTGGCAGCAGGAGGAAATTTCTTGATCGAAGTGAATGACAGGTAGGAGATCCACTAGACACTTTTTGAGTTGCCTGCTTATCCTGTTCTATTCTTTGCAGCAAAACTATAAATCAAGCATGATTAAAAAGAGATGAGTGTACTCCCAAACAATTTCTTCATGGAAGAAGTCCATAAATGATATACTTTACACATTTTTCAGTCTTTTTCAATATAATGATTGGTTGTGCTAATTTTTTCCCCTCTTCTTTCCTCATTATATACTAAAAAATACCATTTATTATATGGAATGTGTCTCTAAGAAGGAAAGTGACACTGGGGAAAACCATAAAGATGTAAAAACGAATGAGGAATAAAAATTCAATAACAAATAAAATTTTTAATTTATTAGAAGTTGTTTAATTTCACATTAAGATAAGTACCAGAGTACACTTTAATGTAAGAGCCTGAATCATTCATTATAGCAGCTTAGCATAGCCCTGGATCAGAATAGTGTGCTTTTCTGATACTGCTTCATCATCTTAGTTCTCCTACCTGTTGGTCATCATCCATTATCCTCCACTCCATACATGAGTGTACTTCACGGCTCTCTCTCAGGACCTAGCTTTTCAAATTATACTCTCTCTTTCTGATCTTATTCATCTCAACTACCATTTTATGTATGACTCATACACACATACACACACACAGGCACGCACGTACACAAGAGCACTCCAGGCCTACATCTCCAATTAGAGGTATCTCTTACTCATTATGATCAAAACGGAACTCACCCCGAAACTCACCCTTCTACCAACTTTCTACCAGGAGTCCCACAATTCCTCCAAATAATCAATAAATTTATATTAAAGGACTTTCTATTTATCAAGCACTATTACCCAGATCAGCAATGTCAAAGTCATCCTTTTTTATTCTTACCCAACTACTGTTTACAAATTGGTTGTGTCATGGACTCCACCTCCTCAATACCTCTAACATTTGTCCCCTTTCTCTTTACTCACACCGATCTTACCTGAATCCAGAGTCTTACCATTTCTTTGCTTGGACAATACGTAATTATCTTCCCTGTAGACATTCTCTCTCTTCTCCAATCCATTTTATACAAAACTGTCCCAAATTTTTATTCCTAAACCCAAACTTTTCTGCTCAAGAGAATTCAGTGGTTCACCAGTGCCTTCAGCATCTTTGCATTTATAGCCTACCTAAATCTGTATTCTGCCTTCCAGAAAAATTACAAATTACTCCTCATCTAATATACTCTATATTCTAGCCAAACTGGCCTGCTTTTTGTTCCTAATACATTTTCAATCTTCACCCTCCATGCTGTAGCAAGGTTGTCCTCAATACAGAGAATACTCTCCCTTCCTCAACTCCATCTCTTAGAACCACTGGGTGTCTTTCACAGTTCATTGCAAATGGCATATCCTCCAAGTGGCCTTTCTTGATCTCCCCAGATAATACTACCTAAATAAAAATCACAACATTTTAAATATATAGCATTTATCTTTGAACACAATGTCTCACTTAGTATACTATAAATTCTTTGAGGTAGACTGTCTCACTTATTTTTGTATCTCTAGTATATATAGTAGACTGTAAATGTTTCATGACCAATTGAGGGGAGATAATGTAAGAAAAAAATACAAATAGGAAGATACTACAATAGTCCAAGAAAGAAGTGATGTGGGCCTTATATAAGATCATAAATGAGTGGATTTGAGAGGAGAGTTAAGAATGACATAAACCTGGCTGAACTGAAAGCTACAGTGGTATCATGAACAAAAGCAGGAAAGATCAGGAGACCAGAGGAAGAAAAGGGACATAGTGAGATTGAGTTATTTTAGACATGCATACTTGGAAAGCTAAAGTGACATCTTCCCAAATCATCATTAATGAGGCATTATGTTCAGCAAGCAGTTCAATTCAGGAGAGTCCTCAGACCAGGATGTATATGCATTTCGGGGTCCACTGTATAGAACTGAACACAAGGGAGGTTTAGGAAATAACCAATATGACTCTGGTGTGATGTATATCCAAACTTATTAAAAGGAAAAGAAGTAGATTCAAGACACCCCCACAAAAAAAAAAAAAAAAAAAACTAAAAAAAAAAAAAAAAGAAATCAGATGATTAGGAGAAAAAAGTCATGTAACAAAAGTAAGGAAGAGAAAGAGGTTGCCCACAATTATAAAAAACTAGAAAAATAAAACATAAAGAATATTATTTTTTTAAAAGCACTGGAACAGTTAAAAATGATTGATAACCTTGAAGACAGCAAAGTGGCCAGGAGGGAAAATAGTTATCAAAGAGTAGAGAAGTTACTGTAAAGTAATAGGAAGTTAAGCGAAGATAGCTTTTTCTGGGAGTTTGGTACCAACAGCAAAAAAAAAAAAGAGGGTGGCCTTAACAAGGAAACCAGGCACCTCTTCCTCAGAAATGAGGACAAAGAGTAAAAGAATGGAGGATGATAAAGAACAATTGTGAAGTACGGATTAGCATAAAATAAAACTTATGCATGCACGGCATATGGCTTCAATTTTCTTAGTAAAGTGGTGGTCAGAGTCTCATGCAGAGATAGAAGGAGAAGGTATAATAAAAAGTGAGAAAGTTTTGAACAGTTTCTTGATGTGATAATTAAGCTGGGGGAAAAAGATATAACAGGGAGGGCCCTGTTAGAACTATTTTTCAAAAATTAAAGTATTACAATTGGGCAGGGTTTTGTGAAAGCTCTTCAATAAGCATTCTGAACCACAGGGACAGATGGCTAACCAACGACTGGAGTTCTGAAAGGTCTCAGTGGCAACAGATATAAGAGAAAAGCTCTGCAAGTAAAGAAAAATGTATAAGTGAACTGATCAATTACAGATTTAAGGTTGTAAAGGGCTGAAAGTGAGCCTGGGTCGAGGATAATGGACTGGGAGAAGAGGAGAGGGTAGAATTATTAGAAAACTTAGTGATCACAAAAGCTTAGGAGGATCATGGGAAAATATAACTAGAACTAGAGAAGTTAAGAGATAATACAATCCAAACAACTTCATTTTATAAATAAAAAAATAAAGTCAATAAAAACTAAATAAACTAAACGAGAGCACACAGTTGGCAAAGCCGGGGTCTGAACTCCATTACAATGACTCCTAATAGAGCACTCTTTCCACAGCACAAGAAGGAAAAGACAGGGAGATGTGATCAAAGGAGGAGGCATTGAAGCTCAGGATCATGAGTAGCAATGCTGGGATAATGGTGACATTTCAGGCATGGAAATACCTCTGAGTGGCCAAGGGCAAGTAAAGATACAGGTCCTAAGAATTAAGGAGATTGAATAACTACTGAGAGGTATATTTAAAAACCATCAAAACATAGAATCAAGTGTCTGAGTTTAGGGGCAGAAGTTGATGGTTTTCAAATATACCTCTCAGTAGTTATTTCACCTTGCTTCATGCTTTACTGAAAAAAGTTGAGGACATTTTATGTAAATTCCTTCTTCTCCCTTTTTCTTTCCAAATTTCTTAATATTACCCCCTGACCTCCACCCACCTCCTCCCTTCTCCAGTGTCTGACAGTTTTAATAAGGTGACTCTTCTTCTTGTCAAAATCTGTACCATGCCCTTCCCCTATCACCTTTACAATATTCCAGCCTCAGTCATCCTTTCTCTTTAATCTTCAATCTCTGCTGGTTCTTTCCCTGCCTTCTAAAATGTCCATGTTACCTCTATTCTTTTCTTAGCCATCTCAACTTCTGCACCCACACTCAGACACTTCATTCTATATTTATGTGTATAGTCTCCCCAATGGAATGTAAGCTCTTTGAGGGCAAGGACTGTATTTATGTCCCCAGTGCCTGGTAATTAATAAGCACAAAATAAACATGTTTACATATTCACAGCATTCAAAGGTCATAGATGCGGGGGTCCTCTGAAGGCCAATTAGTCCAATCATCTTATTTTGGAGATAAAGAAACTGAAGCCAAAGGAAATTAGAGGCAGGATATGAACTCAGATCCTCTGAATTAATAGCAAGAAATGAAACCAATGATTTACATGCAATTATAATCAAGAAAAGAAAACTGATGGGTCAGATTGAGATATGTAAAAGATGCCCAGACATAAAGAGGCTCACCATTGCAGGGCGGGGGGACAGGACACGCAAAATTTTAGAAAACTGGATCAAAAAACCAAGAGACTAACTAAAGAACTAAAAAGATCTGAACGGAATATACCTACAATACAGAAAATGCTTCCATTAAAAAAAGCTTATAAAAGATAGTTCTGATGCACCTTATAAGAAACAATTAGAAATACCTAATTCATCCAATAAATGTAATATAAAATATTAATTAAAATATATACATCCACATAAATTAGAATCAATATCAATTTATTAAGTACTAATATGCCTGGCAATGTGTTAAGTTCTAAGGATAAAAATAGAGGCAAGACAGTCCTTTAACCTTAAGGAGCTCACAATCTAATGAGTGGGACAATACACAAACACATATATACAGGCTACACAGGAAATACTTAAAAGAGGGAAAGCACTGGAATAAAGAGGGGTTGCAGAAGTCTTCCTAGAGATGTTGGATTTTAGTTGGGGTTTAAAGGAATCCAAGGAAAGTCAGTGAGAACAAGAATGTTTCACGCATGGAGGAAAGTCAGAGACCATGTGGGAAGCTAAGAGATGGCTTGTATTATCTGTGACTAAGCCAGGACACCAGCATCACTTGATTGAAGAATATGTGATGGGAAATAAGGTATAAGACTAGAAAAAGGAGATGACTATGAATGCCAAAAAGAGAATTTAGTACTTGATCCTGGAGACAATAGAGAGCCACTGGAGCTCACTGAATAAGTGAGGTAAACATGATCAAAACAGTGTTTTAGGAAATCACTTCAGTAGGTGAGTGGAGAATGGATTGGAAAAGGGAGAAACTTGGTGCAGGCAAGCCCACGAGGAGGCTGGGAGGATAGTATTGTACTCTACAGTAATAGGAAAGGTAGATAGGATGGGGAAGGGAGAATTTAAGGGGGGAAATAATGAACTCCAGGGCACAGGAAACATGATATTCTCTCAATATTGCCCTTCAGACAACTTTAAAATCAAATTTTGAAGAGGTATAACCAAAAAATGGGTGGGGGCGAGTTATCTTTCCAGCCCAAGACAACTTAGGAGGTTGGAAGAAGTCTTTGGCACTAGAGTGGAGACCAGACCAGAGCTGCACCAGGTGACAAAACCTGTGGTGGACTTCGAAGGCAACTGTAACAGCTACAACTCAGAACTCTCAAATCAGAGATGGTCCAGGGCAGAAAGGGGCACTAGCACTTGCAGATGGATGGGAGCAAGGGATCTGGCAATATCAAGAAAAGAACTAGTGCTTGAGGCTGTAAAGGAAGAAAGGCTCTTCCTGGGTAAAGACCAGAGCACAGACCAGAAGACCAGTGATCACACCTCTCCCCAATCACACCACCTTGGAATAACCAAAAACTTGCAGACCGCCCCCGCCCCAAAACTAGCTGTGAAAAGAGAGTGAAAAAGCCTAAATTTTGGGATAAGTCCTCTCCCCACCCCCAGGTGAATGAGCTGAATTTCAAGTTCAAAGCCTGGAAAAATGACTAAAGAACAAAAGAACTAGACCATAAAAAGCTACTATGGTGATAGGGAACATTAAAATGCAAAATCAGAAGAATATAACTACATGAAGATAGGTATAAGCAAAGCCTCAAAGAAAAATGAAAATTGGGAAATAGTATGGCAGAAACTGGGCACAGACCAGTATCTTACACCATATACCAAAATAAAGTCAAAATGGGTTCATGATTCAGGAATAAAGACTGATACTATAAGCAATTTGGGAGAGAAGGGAATAATTTACCTGTCAGATTTATGGGAAAAGGAAGAATTCATGACACAACAAGAGACTGAAAATTAAACTAGATTAAATTGAAAAGTTTTTGTACAAACAAAGCCAATGCAACAAAGATTAGGAAGAAAGCAGAAAATTGGGAAAGAATCTGATAAAGGCCTCATATCTAAAATATACAGGGAATTGAGTCAAATTTATAAGAATACAAGTCATTCCCCAGTTGAGAAACAGTCAAAGGATATGAACAGGCAGCTCTCAGAAGAAGAAATTAAAGATATCTACAGATCTACACAAAAATGCTCTAAGTCACTATTCATTAGAGAAATGCAAATCAAAACAACTCTTAGGGATCACATCTTTCCTGTCAGGTTGGCTAACATGACAAAACAGGAAAATGATAAATGCTAGAGAGGATGTGGGAAAACTTGAAAATTGTTACATTGTTGGTGGAGTTGTGAACTGATCCAGTCATTCTAGAGAGCAATTTGGAAGTATGCCCAAAAGGCTATTAAAATGTGCATACCTTTCGACCCAGCAATACCACTTCTAGGGCTGTATCCCAAAGAGATCACACAAGTGGGAAATGGACCAATATGTACAAAAATATTTGTAACAGCTCTTTTGGTGGCGTTAGAATTGGAAATCAGGGAGATGTCCATCAATTGGGGAATGGCTAAACAAACTGTGGTATATGAATATAATAGAATGCTATCATGTTATAAGAAATGAGGAACAGACAGACTTCATTATAACCTGGAAAGACTTATATGAACTGATGTTGAATGAGGAGTATAGAAGCAGGAGAACACCATACACAGTTACAGACACATGGTATCTATAAGGACTAACTTTGATAGACTTGGCTCTTCTCATTCAAAGACTGACACAAAAGACTCGTGCTGGAAAAAGGTATGCACATCCAAAGAAAGAATTATGAAGTCTAAATGCAGATTGAGGCAAACTACTTGGCCTATATCCGATTGCATGCCGTCCTGGGGAGGAAGAGAGAGGAGAGGTAGGGAGAGAAAATTTGGAACTCAAAAACTTGTGAGTATTCCATACAAAAAATAAATTAAAAAAAAAAAAGAAAAATGAAAAATGGACACAAGCTCAACAGAAATGCCTCGAAAAAAGTTAAAGAGATGAGAGGAGTAACTGGGGCAAGAAAATTATGAAGGGAATGAACAGCATGGTAAGAGACACAAAAATTCACTGAAGAAAATAATTGTTTAAAAATTAGAATTGGGCAAGTGGAAGATAATTCAATGTGACATGAAGAAACCATATTACAAAAGCAAAACAATGGAAAAAATAGTAAGAGATTGGACATTATATTTCAAGAAATTATAAAGGAAAACTGAACAGAAATTAAAACAGATCCCAAAACGAAAACGCCCAGGAATTTTACAGCCAAATTCCATAGTTCCCAGGTGGGCCAAAGAAAAAATAAATCAAAAGCAGCCAAAAAGAAATCATGCGAATACCGTGGAATCACAGCCAGGATCACATAGTATTTAGAAGCCACACTGCTGAAGGAATAGAGGAGTTGAAATTCATTAGAATAGACATTATAATTAAAGTCATCAGAGGTAATGAGATCACCAAGGGAAGATGAAGAACAGAAGAGAGCTCACAACAGAACCCAGAACCTGCATTTTAGAGCATGTGATCTGGAGGAGGATGCAATAAAGGGGATATGGGGAGAGAATGGTGTCCCAAAAACCTGGAGAGAAAAGAGTATCAAGGAAGAAGAGTGAGCACTGAGAAAAGGCCACTGGATTAGGCAACTAAGAGATTATCAGTAACACTGGAGAGAGGAGTTAGGGGAAA
>JAQQSZ010010017.1:0-12621 GCA_028646595.1 Phalanger gymnotis
GGTGCGCTGGGCTCTGCTTGGCTCAGCTCCGCTCCCCTCAGCTGGGAGCTGGGAGCTCCATGCGGGATAGACCTTACCCAGAGACCATCCAGGCTGTCCTGGGCTGGAGCCCTGCTTCCCTCTGCCGCTTTGTGGGTTCTGCAGCTCTAGAATTGGTTCAGAGCCATTTTTTATAGGTTTTGGAGGGATTTGGTGGGGAGCTCACGCCAGTCACTGCTTCTCAGCCGCCATCTTGGCTCCACCCCCTCGAAAATAATTTCTTAAAACTTAGAACTGGGCAAGTAGAAGCTAATGACTATGAGACATCAAGAATCAGTTGAACAAAATCAAAGGAATGAAAAAAAAAGAATAAATTGTAAAATAGCTCATGAGAAAAAGTAAAAAAAAAAAATACAACAACTAACCTATAAAATAGATCCAGGAGAGATAATTTAAGAATTATTGGACTACTGGAAATCCATGATAAAAAAAAAATAGAGTCCAGACAGCATCCTTCAAGAAATTATCAAGAAAAACTCCTCTGATATCCTAAAACCAGGGAGGGAAATAGTAATTTCAAAATCCAAAAATCACCTTCTGAAAAAGGTCCGAAAATGAAAACTCCTAGGAATATTGTAGCCAAATTCCAGAACTATCAGGTCAAGGAGAAAATATCACAAGCAGACAGAAAGAAACAATTCAAATTTCAAGGAGCCACAGTCAGGATTACACAGGACTTAGCACCTTCTGCCTGAAAGGAGGAGAGAGCTTAGAATATGCTATTCCAAAAGCAAAGGAACTTGAATTACAACCAAGAATCAACTACCCAGAAAAACTGAATATGATCTTTCAGGGGAAAAGATGGGGACTTTCACAAATAGAAGACTTTCAAACTTTCTGTATGAAAACAGAAATTTCAATCTTAAAATACAACACTCAAATGAAGGATAAAAATGTAAACAGTAAGTAAAAGAGACCATTTTTTACTTCATTTATTACTTAGCCTTAGTCACTGAATATGTGTTGCCTCAGACAAACTGAGACCTTGGAAAAACCTTAATTTAAAAAAGCCAAGGTCTCCCACTGTGTCTGAGGCCTTCTCCAGTCATCCTGATCTATATCTTGCCACTGGACTCAGATGGCTTCGGAGGAGAAAATGAGACTAGGGACTTTTCACATCCATCCCTTATTTAAATCCAATTCACTCACAAGTCATGACACCATCTTCCTTATGTCATGGTCCTGTTTGATAATGAAAGACAAGCAACAACCTGTGATTACTCCTAGCCGCTTCACTGGGGACCCAACTGTTCAGCTCCAGTTGGGCAATGCAGCTTTTTCCTTCCTTCCTTCCTTCCTTCCTTCCTTCCTTCCTTCCTTCCTTCCTTCCTTCCTTCCTTCCTTCCTTCCTTCTTCCCTTCCTTCCTTCCTTCCTTCCTTCCTTCCTACCTTCCTTCCTTCTTTTCTCTTTCCTTTCTCTTCCCCTTCCTTCCCTTACCTCCTCTCTCTCCCTCTGTCCACATAGGGCAAAGTCCCTTCTACTAGTGCAGCATCTTCTTTGCCATAATAGTTTAATATCTTGCCCAGGGTCACAAAACCATCACATGTCAAAGGTGGTAATTGAACCAGGTCTTCTTAACTTCAAGACTACTCTAGGATTATATTATACAGTCAACATTGGGATAACACAACATACAAACAGGTGAACATATGTTGGATAATTCAAAGAGGAGGGAGAGAGTGTTAATGCCTGGGGATCAGGAACAGCTTCCTGTAGGAGGAAGCACATGATTTTGATGGAATCTAAGGATTTTATGAGAGAGAGGTGAGATAGAAGGAATGCATTTCAGACACATGGGGGCAGAGGATAAAATGCTGACAGGGAGCAGCAAGGAGAGTAAATGAAAGAAAACCATATGAAATAATCCCGGCAAAGGAAGGTGGAGCCAGGTAATGAAAGGTCTTCATTTTCCAAGGGGAGAAGTTGTTTGTATTTTATCCTAAAAGCATAAAGGAGTCTTGAAGGTTTTTGAGTGGGACAATGACCTGGTCAAACTTGTATTACACCATTCTCTATTTTATAATGCATGTAGATATAACCTCCTTCTCTAGCTTCCTTGGCTTATTGTAGAGCATAAGCTCTTTGAAGGCAAGAAATGTTTCCTTTTGGCTATAAATTCTTAGTATCTATCATCATGCCCAGAACTTAGTAGGTTTGTAGTAAATGCTTGCTGATCGATTGGCTCTATTCTGCAGTGCTTTGATTTCTTCTCAAACAACTATGAAAATAGCTGTTCTCTATCTGTCTGTAACTCTCACGGCAGCCCTACTCTATATGTGCTACACGTTAATTAACCTGTAATGGGCTCCAAATAGGTACCTATATGTTGCCCCTCTGTCAATACCACTAGTGTTACCATAATTGCAATGAATATTTATAGGATGCCATGTCTCATTAAAGTGAAACTACTTGCCCAAGTCATAATATAGTAAGTGGTAGAACCTGGGTTAGACCACACATTTCTAATTAGAACCAAAGTTTGGAAATCGCTTCTTTATAATACTTTGTTGAATAGAGCCAGTATTATTATAAACGTTTTACTGAAAATTAAGAGACGTGCTCATGGTCATGTACCTATAAAGTATTTAAGAGGAGCTTCCAGCCAAGGTCTTTTGATTAAGGGGCTGTATCTGCTACATAATTCTGCAACTAAAAGAAATACCCTAGAGTAGAAGAAGTACTGGTCTGTAGTTGGTAACCATAAGTTAATCATGAACTTAGATCTGGATAGGACCCTAGAATTCATCAAACCAAATCCTTTTACTCTGTACGTGAAAAGCCCAGAATCATAGATAGTAAATATTTCAAGTGGTATTCTTCCACTGTGGCTAACTAGCTCTATGGCCCCTGGCAAGTCCCTTAACCTCCCTGGTTCTCAGGAATTGCGAAAGGGAAAGAAGGTCATGGCATAGAGATGTCGAGTTTTGATAACATTCTGTAGCATTCTCCCCAGTACTGAGAGCCGATAGTGATTCTCCAGTAGAGATCTGTTTTTCAGACAAGGGTTTAGACTAAATGATATCTGAGCTTCTTGCAGATTCTATGATTCTTTTCCCTCATGGCCAATGCTCATTTTCACTCCAGTTTATGCCTGTCTGGTGTAATCAAAGGCAGTGAATAAATTGTTGAGAATATATCATTTTTGTTTTTATCTTCCAATGTACAAATGAGTTGACTCCTAAAATAAATAACTTCCTAGGATTGCCTTTAGTCAGTCATTAATGAGTATATTATTTCTCACCTTCTGACATTCACAGTCTCCTTTATTCCTTCATTCCATTCTGGGTTTACTTGTTTTTACAAATTACTCCACACATGGTGTGTGTGCGTGTGTGTGTGTGTGTGTGTGTGTCTGTGTTTGTGTACACACTCATGAATGTCACCTGTGTGTGTGTGGTATGGTGAGGGTGTGAGTTGACAGGAGGATGGGGAGAATATCCTCTTATGTAACATTCAATTAAATCCAAAATCCTGTCATTTATATCTGTATGATTTCTTTTTTCATTGTCCCTCAAGGCTTATACTTGTTCATTTGAACTTTTGCAATAGCTTCCTTATGCCAGAGGCCCATTGTGCCCATCAACCCACATTTTTTCCCCTTAGTAAGCACCAGGACTTGGCTTACTAATGCCCCCTTTATGTTTTCTCTCTCCTTTCTCCTCTGCCCTGGACTAATTTCTCACCAAATACCTTAGGCTATAGAAAGACGCCTAGGATTTCCTCTTTTTCCCTTGCTGTTCTCCCTAAAAACAGAACACAGCCCTTAGGTATTTTTAAAGCTCTTACCACTAAATACTACACAAAAATGATTCTTACATTTTAATATTTCAATGACCTGTATTTTCACCGAAATAAATATTCCTTCCAAAGATACAAATCATAAAGCACGTGCTTCTGAACATCTTACTCGGAGGCCCTACATAAAGTCCTGGGGGCCTTCCTCTCAAACCATCCATTACTTACCCCTTGCTTGTAGTACATGACCAAGCTACATCCTTTCCCAACCATTTATCTCTCTGATGACATCCTTTATGACTTTAGTTCTCTAATTCTTCACTGGCAAAAATTTACAGCCTATTTATACCCACCATGCACCTTTCCATTGTCCTTTGAATGACCCGCCAGTTAAATTCTTCAAAGGCTGTGTTATTCCATGACTTACAACCATGCAGTATATAACCATTCAGGGAAAGATACCCCAGGTTAATACAATAAAGAAATGCATAGTTTTCCAGTTTATGGGGGTGTTATCCTGATTCTACATACAAATGTACTCGGAATTCTTTTTTTTTTTTTTTTGCAGGAGGGAAGGCAGGAAAATTGGGGTTAAATGACTTGCCAAAGCATACTCAGAATTACTGACCCTATGTTAAGTCATTTTAATGATATACTCTCTTCTACCCTTAAATCCTTGCCTCCTTTATCTTTTCCTATTCTCACTCCCCTTATTCCCAATCCTAGGTATCTCTCAACATAATTTTTTTTTCTTTTTCTTTTTCTTTTTCTTTTTCTTTTTCTTCTTCTTTTTCTTCTTTTTTTTTTCTTCTTCTTCTTCTTCTTCTTCTTCTTCTTCTTCTTCTTCTTCCTTCTTCTTAAAAACTGAATGCTTCAGAAGTAAGATACCAAAATCATATTGAATGGGTTCATCATTTTATCTAACCATAGTTTTTAGAATGGGTTTTCACTATTGAATGGCAGTATAGTAAAAGAACCCCATTTTTTTCCTTTTATAGATTTTCACATTCTTTCCACTAACAGTTTAAAACCTGTTTTTATCCCAAATTCTAAACTTCTCTTCACCCCCTGGTTCTCAGTGGAAGACACAAGCTAGTTTAACAAGACGATTGAAGGAATTTGACATAAGCTAGATCAGTTCTTATCTTCTACAATTCCATATCCTTTAGTCTCTACTCACAGAATCACCGGGTTAGAAGTGTTAGCCTTCCAGATAACTCATATCAGTATAAAAATTTCTTCTACAATATCACAGAAAAGTTGTAATCTAAGCTTCCATTAAAAACTCCAGTGAGAGAATTCTACTACCTCATGAAACAGTCTTGTACATCTCTAATTGTCTGCCTATTCGTTACCTTTCTACATGAGTTCTATTCATGGCCACCCTCTTCCCCTTGTATCTCTCACCTATTACTTAGTTGCACAAGGGAAAAAAAAATCCAAACTATAGAATGTGAATGAAAGAAAAAACATATTCCAAACCAAGTTTATTTTAGGGATTCTTATTCTATTAAGACAGTATATTAAGATTTCTTCCTTGATACTGGTGGAAGCATTTTCTTTGATGATTTTTTTTAGCAACTATCTGTGGCATCGTTTTCTCCACACTTCCAACCTAAACTTCATTTCACTTTATTTTTTAATACACCTCTACTCATGTTCAAAAACCTTTGGAAACGCCCAATTACCTGTCAATTAAAGGGCACTCAATGACTTTTATGGTTTTGTCCCCTCCCTACCTATTATTATTCAGGGTCTACCTCAAGTCCTATCTACAACAGGAATTATTCTTTGGATATTGTACCCCTCTTCTGATTTTTGCCTGTATATTTGCATACACTTATCAACTAACTTGCATTGTCTTCTTATGAATTCACCTATTTCAAGACTATAAGTTCATTGGCATGAGGGTCTTTGTCACTTAAAGCTATAGAAACTTTTCTTATATCATCTACAACACTTGGATAAGTAGTATGTGATGCTTGCTAAGTGCTTATTGGAAGCAGATATTCATTTTTTTCTCATTCTTCCTCTGTCCATGGCCCAAATGCTAATTTTCCAGAAAACAAGGCAAAGAATAATCCCCCTAGCACATTGCTAGCTGTCTAGCCATTTCTTCTCTATCCATGAAATAAACTGGTAAAAGAAAAAAAAAAAGAAACATCATCTTAGGAGAGGCATCCAGAATTTCTTCCTAACTTGTTAGTAGAAGAAAACAAAGTCTCAGGGATAATGTAATTCTGTAGGTATTGAACACCAATGGAAAGTCACTTACTACATAACTATGCAGGGGGTTGAGTGCTTTTAATCAGCTCCAAAGGCCTCCAGACCTTCCCTGGGCTGGAATTTACCCAAGCAAGTTTAATTTGTCTCCTTGAGACATATATTTTAGAAACATTAAAGACCCACTTCATTACCTTAACTAGGAAAATGGCCCCCTGTTCCCAGTGAAACTCACATTCAGTGCTTTTTCAGGCTCCATTTATAATCAAATCAAGCCGTCAAATATTTGTCTTAGATAAGTCTGGATTTTTCTTCTAAGAGATGGCCAGGAATTGCATTATTTAAAGAAATATTGATGTTATTAAAGGGTTCAGTGCATTCACCCAGAACCTTCCCAACAGGCAGACGGCAACACCAGGGGTGGTTGTGTGGAGGGAAGACCAATTGCTTAATGGTATGTTTGCCTGAGGGAAGAGTACTTACAGCTCATTCTGACGCTAAGTTGATTTCCCAAAGCGCCCATGTGTGAACCTAAATGATCATAGGCTAAATGGCCTGTAAGATAACTGTAATTTACATGATAGTGAAATTTGTTCAGTCTTTCTACTCTTTAAATATACACAAGCTTCACACCTTGCTGGGATATTAGGAAGTAAGTGAGCTGCAGGTAATAGATTATTTTGATTCCTCTTTTCCCTTTACCCCTACTCCAAACTAGGTTTTAGCATTATCATTTCTTCACTTTGTTTTCTTTTAATAAAATATTAGTTTCTTGAGGTCAGGTTCTATTTAATATTTGTCTTCACATCCCTAGAACCTAACACAGTACCAGACTCATAGGAGACATGTAATACATGCTTGTTGATTGATGCCTCCGTGGTGTTATTTGAACACTATGAAAAACTTCTTTTTCCACATATAATTTGCCCAATTTTTCTCCATTGTTCTGCCTCAGGGCCTGAATTCATAGATTTAGAACATTTTAGAGATGGAGGAGATTTTAACAATATCTCATTCAAATAACTTATTTTATAGATAAGAAAACTTTGGTCCAGAGGGGTAAAGTGATTTGCCCCATGTCACAGAGAGTTAGAAGCAGAATTGAGGTTCAAATCCTTCTCTTCCGATCCAAGATCTGTGATACTATGCCACGTCATTATACCATTTATAGTTGGTTCTTTAGGTTAGGGCATGATTGCTGGGATTGTCTTTCATACTCTGAGGGGTAA
The DNA here is from genome assembly GCA_028646595.1 of Phalanger gymnotis. NCBI lineage: Eukaryota > Metazoa > Chordata > Mammalia > Diprotodontia > Phalangeridae > Phalanger > Phalanger gymnotis. The sequence goes on from JAQQSZ010010017.1 coordinate 7,228, forward strand.
AACATATCAGTCAAGTTTATTAGTTCATTTTCTTAGTTCAACTCCTTAAAAGCAAGGACAATTATATTTTATAATCCTAATGGGTCAGTTGCATAACTGTTGAATATGATGATTCGAGGCATCCAACTGGAAGCATGGCTATCTTGTGAGACATTGGAAGGCCAGGTAAGAGAAAAGGAGCATGGGGGGGTAATGGGAAAAAAGAGAAACATGTTCACATGTTCACAAATTTGCTTAGAGCCAGGCCAAAATTCTTTGGTAAATCATTCTATGTCATCCATTAATACAAGTCATGTGAGAAAAAGTTGAAGGAATTCAGAATCATTAATCTGGAAAAGAGATGACCAGGATGGGGTCGATGGTGACTGTATTAAAATTTTTGGTGTGATTCTACTTAGAAGATGAATTAGGCTTGATTTGTTTGGGGCCAGAAAGTAGAAAAAAGTTGCAAAGAGTCAAATTTAGACTTGATTGTATCAAGAAAAAATTGCAAAATGTCAGTAAGGTGACTCAGTATATAGGGCACTAGAACCGGAGACAGAAAGACATAAGTTCAAATCCTACCTCAGACACTTAATTGGCTATATGATGCCAGGCAAATTACTTTATTTGTCAACAACAGTTTCCTAATGTGTAAAATAGGGATAATAATAAATAACACCAACTTACCAAGTTGTAGTGAAGACCAAATGAAGTAACATTTGTATGATGCTTTGCAGACCTTAAAGCAATATATAAGTGCTAGCTATCATCATTGTCATCAGCGATGCTCTTGTTGTTAAGGATTAGTGCTATTCAGAAGTGGAATGGGCTGGTTTAGAAGATCATAGTTTCCTTGTTATATTGAGCAGAAGCTTGATAGTGTCTCAGACACTATTATTAACAGGTCCTTATTACCTTCTTTTTGGATAGGGCTTAAATTAGATGGATAGTGAGGTTCCTTCCCACTTAGAGATTCTATGATCTTAGAATCATAGAATATCAGGAGTCAAAAGGAACTTTAGAACTTGGGATAATAGAGCTAAAGGGCAACTTGGGATATAGAACACAAAAGAACGGACTTGGGAAGGAAGGCTTTGAGATCTAGTACACTTTACATATGGAGGTCCTGGGGGTTAGAAAAGTAAAGTCTGCTACCAGAAAAGATTACAAGGTTTCCCTTCCCTTGGAGCTTTCAAGTGAAGACTAAATTGCTTTTTTTAAAGGACCTTGAAGAATATATTAGTTTTCAGGCACAGGTTTTCTAAAAGCCTTTTGAACTCTCTTCTATCCCTAAAATAATGTGATTCTGCCTATACGAAAATTGAAAAGCAAAGTGCCTAAATTTGGTCTTTTTTAACTATGACATGCTGCCTCTAGGCCCCACCTTTACTCAGGAGAAGAGTCATCCTTCTCCATCTCCTTTGTTGGATCAAAGGCTGTCTCCCTGTATTGTTAATGTATTTTGTAAATTTGAAGATCTTTAGCACCCATTAATAGGCCCATGTGCCTTGCTTAAGTCCCATGGAGGCCTAAATTACATGAAGCCTGTGGTGGAAGGAGATTGCTGAATGAGTGGAACAGGTAGAATAGAAAGTTGGAGCAGTTAGAGCTGGAGGGTTGTGATGCTCTCTGACCCTGTGTATTAGTAATTAAGGTGGGACTGTTTTACTGTTTTCTCTTTTGGAGTACTTAATCAAGTGCCCTTGATGAGTCTGGCCTTTGTTTCTTTGATTAAATCAGGAGTCTTTGATGACCTCCTTACCTCAAGGAAAAACCTAGTTTACATGGTTTTGAGTCACATGTTTGTGACACCAGAAGCTTTTAGGTCACATGGGTTTGAGTCGCATGTTGTGATGCTCTTTGACCCTGAACAGAGTATATAAACTCAGAGGTTGGCATTTTTCCTTTGGGGGCTCTCACTCACTGGAAGAGTGTTATGTGACTTGAAGCGACTCTTGGAGACCGTTGTTAACCCCCTACCTAACTTGTACACCCAGATGTCGATGCTTCCCTGGTACCTATCAAACGCGATTTGAATCAGACAAGGTCTGTCTGTTGATGTTTGTAATTTCTATTTGTATTTGCTCTGAAGTTCAGGGTGTTGGCTTTTCCTCCTGAAGTAAGTGATTAATATATGTATGTTTGATTAGAGAGATATTGTTAACTTAAAGTTACTTTCTTTAGTAAAGCAGATCAAAGAACTTGTGCTAGCAGCCTTCTTGTTGTTGGTCTTGTGTTGGTTTTTCACCCCCCCTCAACAAATGCTGCTAGCCAAATTATATATACACCATGAAGAAGTACATATTTACTCTGAGGTTAGAATCTTGCTTTGGGGATCATTCAATGGAAGAATGTTCATGTGATGTAGCCAGATGAGACTCTGGGTAGCCGTTAAAGAGCCTCCTGGTTTTGAAAAACCCAGATGTTGGTGCTTCTCTCTCTGGTGACTATGTATGTATTGCTATGGTCAGAGTTAGAAGCCCTGTCTGTTGATTCGTGTTAACTTCTGCTTGCAATTCTTGTTTGTGTTTTCTCTAAAGTTCATGGTGCTGACTTTTTCCCCTGAACTAAGTGAATGATATATGTATGTTTAATTAAAGTGAGATTGCAAATCCCTTTAAGTTGCTTTCCTTCAGAAAAGCAAATCAAAGAACTTGTGCTACCAGCTCTCCTGTGTGCTGGTGTTGTTGGTCTTATACCTCCACAGCATCCGCTAGTAACATTGGTGTTTCACTCCCCGACTGGTTTCCCTGTCTCCTTTCTCTCATCCTTCTGATCCATTTTGTCTTCGATAACAGCATAATCTTGAACCTACACAGTTTTGATACCATTCTATTCCATAAAGCCTCTTAGTGGCTTCCCCACTAATGCCAACTAAAAAAGGTCTACAATCCATAGATTAATGTTCAAGGCCATCCACCATTTAGTTCCAATCTATCTTTCCTAATATATCTTCTACTATTCCCTTTTATATGTCTTATGCTCCAGCTAAATCAAGCTACAGGTGATTATTATTCTAAGAGCATGGCCTATGCTTCCCTATACTCATACCTTTGCTTATTCTGACTTCTAGTCTTACAATGCCCTCCCTTCATCTTTGTTGGTTGAAATTCAGTTTATTATTCAGATAGTATTCAAATACTACACATATGGAGAAAAGCCAGAATATAACTCTCAGGGTCAACTGGATATTTATCTTTCATACCCAAATGTTAATCACCAGTATTTTTTATTGCGAAAGGTAGATTTAAGATCATTGTAAAACAACAAAAACCCAACAAAAATAGCCATCTATTTCAGAGTCTAAATTATGTATCATTATTGATGACACCTTATGACACCTTTATTAGATGAGGTGTTTTGGACTGAGAGTTACAGAAGTTTTTCAAAGGAGTAGGGGAAGACAAGAAGGTAGGAGTGTGGTGATAAGAGGGGAGTGAAAATAGATGAAGAAGAAATGACTGCAGGCATTTTTGCAGGCTGTGGGTAGGTGTGGAGGGAAGGGAAAACTTTGTCCAAAAACATGTGTAATAACTTTCTTAATAATTCTAAATATGAGGCCGAGTATTTCAAGTATGAGGAAGCAAGCTAGATGAGCAAATAACAATTTGGCAGGGAAATGCAGGGTTATAAGGGGATACAAAGGGAATAGCACTAGCCTTGGAGTTAGAAGAGCTTGGCCTTTCTCAATTAACAGCTGATGAAGCTGTCTTCATATCACTTAATTTGGGGAAGTGGGCATAAATTTTCTTATTGATTCTTATTGATTAAATCTCCCTTGAAGACTTCATGATGTCCTTTTTGGCACTGAATGAAATAGGGGGACTTGATAGGAATGGGACTTGTGGTTTTATTGACATATTTCCTGGTAAGGAAACTCCTTCTACCAAAGCACCTTTTCTGCAACTTATAGTCTTGGACAGTTAACAACAGCACTGATAGGTAAGTTACATAGCCAAGCCAGTGTATGTCAGAGTTCAGACTTAATGTCAGATCTTTCTGCCTTTGCAGATGGCTCTCTGTCCATTAAGCCATACTGCCTCTGCTGGAATAAAAGAATGTATATAAATGATTTTGAAAAGTTTTAAGTGCCATAAGAATTGAGTTTATTATTGTTATTACTTCTGTTATATTATTTTCTCAATGACTTAATATTTTTCTTCATATTGGAGAATGGATATTTCTTGGGTACTCCAGTGAAGACAGGATAAGTTAATTATGATTGTGAAAGAAATCTAATCTCTGTATCAGAAGTCCCAGGAAGAAGTGCCTAAATACCCATTTTATATGCTTAAGGAAAGCCTTACATCTGGGCACTCATGTCCATTCTATGTTGTAATGAATTCCCTTGTGATGAATAGAATCACCAGTCCTATAACGATTCCCAGTATCGCCTGTGCCCCCTTCTCATTTCATTCACCCTGTCTTCTAAAGACAAAACTTTGTGGTAATCTTTTGATCTTCGCCTAACCCCTTGCATCCATTTATCTATCAGAGCCTGCCCAATCTATCTGCATAGCATAGTTTATATCTTTCCTCTCTTTCCTATTTGTGCTGCTTCAGCCTTAATCTTAGCCTTAATTGTACCCCTCCCTGGAAACCTTTCCTTCTTGGATCCATTGTCTCTCCCTTTTAGTTCACAGTCCAGAGCTAGACCACTGCTAGACAAAGCTTCCTTTTTCACCAATGTAGTCATTATTCATTTGTTCAAAACTCATTAGTGGCTCCCTATTTTACTATGTTAAATTTTAACCCCAATATCCAAGGCCAATCTCAATGTGGCCTGCTTTAAATCATATGCTTCCATACATTCTATATTCCAACTCAACAGAATGACTCTCTGCCTACTGGACAAATCTCATTCTTTCAAACCCTATGCCTCTGTAAATATCGTTCTGTTGTTGTCATTGTTGTTGTTGTTTCTCCCTTGTTCTCGAAGGGGACCATGACATCGGGGCCATGACTTGCACTTCACTTAGACTTGAGTGAGGAAGGGCTGTGCAAGGTCACCAGCCTCCCTTTCTTCTCCAGAGCCAAATGGGTCCAGTGGCCTGATATTCACCAGGATGACTGGAGATAACCCAGGATGCATTCGTTCTGTATATCTGGAAAGATTACCCTTCCCAATGATCCCGATCTGTTAAATTCTTATCCGTCCTTTAAAGATGAACTTAAATGCTTCCTCCTCTATAAAGTCCACCCTGACTCCTCACAGGTAGGGAATGAGGAAAGACTTTACCTTTTTGATTTTCATACACATTCAGATATCTGGGATCTATGGAAGGGAAAATTGCTTTCCTTACCTTTTTCTCTTCTCAAGAGGGGAGATATCCAGGCTGAACATTTAACTTCCCTAAGGGTTGCTGCATATGCATCTAGTGAGCTTCTAGTGTAATCTGGCTCTTTTTTTTT
>JAQQSZ010010018.1:0-12621 GCA_028646595.1 Phalanger gymnotis
TTTTTATGTAAGCACTGAAGTTCATTTATATAATAACAATGCTATAGCATAAATTAGTAGCCTTTACTCTGCTTCAGTTCATATGTCCACATCTTTTTAAAATTGTCTATTTCCTATTTCTTAGAGCAATAATGTTTTACCATATTCATATCCCACAATTTATTCAATCATTGTTGAATTGTTGAATATTCTCTTAGTTTCTAGGGTTTTTTTGGCAAGAAAAGAAAGAGCTGTTTTAAATATTTTAAACATAACAGACCTTTCCTTCACTATTTGATCTCTTTTTTGGGAATAGACTTAGCAGTGATCTGAGTGGTTCAATAGGCACACACTGTTTAGTAATGTTTTCTGTATAATTCCAAATTGCTTTCAAAAACTGCTGTGCATATTCACAGATCCACCAACAGGGCATCAATGTACCTATGTCTCCTATTCTTTGAAGGCCTCCCCATCCAAATTTCTCCATTATCAATATTGTCTCTCCTTTTTGTTCTGCTAGGAGGTATAAATCTATCAGTCTGAGAAAGTGAGGAAGGGAATATCTCTGAAGGCCAGCATAGCTCCTTCACTGGTTGGAGAACGTAGCCATAATTCTACTTTAGCATGCTTTCTCAACTTTTATTAATGTGCCCACTCAAAGATATATAACAGCACAATGAATATTTCATTCTCTATGTCCCTTTTTATTGAGCCTTGCCCACTCCTACACTTTTCCTCCAAGTTATGCCTATTACTGCCTCACATCTTTAAATTATCAAGCCTTATAAATTGAATAAGATATCTTCACTGTTTTTAACTGTCTTTCACTATTAACTAGGATTCTGTGATATTGCCTCTCTAGTAGACTTTGCATAAATAACATTTTTCCTGGAGGGATGTGACCATTTTAGGACTCTCTAAACTCCATCTTCTATTTGAAGTGCTGCATGATGGAGATATTCTTCCTCAGAGCTAGTGGCCAAAGTAAGAGATGAAGGATCAGATCCACTAGGCATAATCACTCATGTCACTTTACCTCTCCTCTATGACTTGATTATTCTTGTCAATATAAAATTAACTCATTAGAAACTAGTCATCTCCCTGCAACCATTACTGATTTCTGGGATCTATTATTATTGGAATGGCTCCTGTGGTAATATCTGTGTTAGATATCTCAGGCTCCTCCAAAGAGGTTGTTTATTGTTTTAGAAGATTCTCTATATTCACAACTGCAGAATGGTTTACTCTTCAATATTATTATACTTTCACTTGAAGCATCTTATTGCAGACCAAGACTGTCCTCAGTATCTTGAAGTTTTGTATACAAACAATATCTTAAAAGTGACACTTGTAAATGATTATCTGGAAATTTATGGTAAACTCATTGTAAGAGGTCTGATGAGGTGAATTTTTATGAAGTTAACTTCTTGGTTAACTAGCTTCTCCTCTATATTGAAGCCTATGCTTCAAAAATAAGGGGTCTCGTACCGAGAGTCAATTCTGACGGTGGAATATTAGCCCTAGTTAAAAGCCCTTAAAAAAGCTACTTAGAGTGAAGAAGATCCGTGTTCAAGTCCTCATTCAGATGCTTTTTAGCTAAGTTCCAAGAAGCAAAAGCTGAAACAGCAACAACAGAATTTCACTCCTCTTCCTTTAGCTTCCTGCTTTTTTTCATTCAATTGGCAAAGCAAAGCCTGTGTTCCAATCAACACATTTCCAGCAACAGAATTAAAATCATCTGGTCAGTAGCCTCATCTAGAAACCTTTTATGCCTTGTCTTCCCATCATTTTGTGACTTCTGAACTTAGTCCGTTTTCCTGCTTCTTCTGTCTATCTCCTTCCATAGTTTTTTTTTCTGTTTTCCTTATACAAATGTATTTTTTTCTTTCCTTTCTAGAAACTAAACTATTCACTTACCATAAGAGACACTTTGTTGGAGGAATATGTTTAAGTCTGCGATTTTTGTTTCCAATGAGTGATAAATAAAGAGAGATTACAGATTTTTTAGGACTTTCCACAAATTGTTTGACTCAGTAAATGTGGTTCTCTATAAAGGATCATCTGCTGAGTATGAAAAACCTTGAGATATGGGAACTACACCTTTGGAAATCTAGGGTTAGAGTTAGGATCAATTAATCATCAGTATGGCATCTTTTATAGACTGTTCCTGAAGAAATTCCCTCTTATCTCTCACCCTCTTTCCATCAAGGTATTGATGGTAATGATAATTACAATGACCATTTTGGCAAAGGAAAGAAGATGAAGAAGAAGTAGAAAAAAAAGGAATAGAAGTGATGATGATTATGATAATGGTGATGATGATTTTGACATGTAGAATAGCAGAGTGAATAGATCTCCTTCATAGTTTGGTACCAAATAAGAAAAGATAAATGTGAACAAAAAGAAACATTACTACCAATGTAACAGGAAATCTTTGGTTGTTTGTGATGCTGACTACTAAAACAGGCAAACTATGATCAGGCTAACTCACTTTTTTGCTCATGACTTCTCTACTACAAAGACATAAAAATAAATAATTGTGCTACTGATAGCAAAATATTTGGTATCTTTGTGGAAAATTGCTCTCCCTTTGAAACATGCCACCAGCACAACAATATCCAATGCAAATAACTTTAAAATGGCAATTTTTTTCAGGGAAACACTTTAAGCCCATTAGATTTCTCCCTAGCCTTAAACTCATTATCTTCTCTCCTAACTAGAAATAAGAATAGTTGCCACATTTGAAAAAAGACATAAAAGCAAAAAATCTCATTTATTCAATGTGCAATATCATGTATATTGATACATGTACAATAGCTCAATGTATATGGAAGACATAAAGTTTCATAGAACAAATGAAAACACATTAAAGAACTCCATCACTTTATGGCATATTTTTTCCAATGGTGAAAGAATATAATTTGAACTCAAATTACTATAAATAGATCTAAAAATGTAGAGCTTGAATTCAGAAGTCACAAAGGTACCATCTATGAAGGCAATAATTACAAATTCCTTGGTATCTGAGCACAAAGATATCAAGAGACTAAATATTTTAGATTACTGGCACCCAAAATCAAAGCTGAATGGGAATAATATATTTAAGGTAATTAATGTCTATGAAATATGTGACTTAATAAATACATTCTGAATTTTAAAATAGCCCATGGCCATTTTTGAAAGTATCATGACAAAAATCCATACAATTTTAATGGAAAAAACAAGGATCATCATTCTATGGCAGTTATAGAAAGATTAAGATTACCATATCAAAAAAGTAGTAAGAAGATTGATAGACATTCTTAAAGCATATAATGAACAGGTTTATTGGAAAAGAAGGAAATTCAGGACCACATCATTGTTATCAGACATTACATAAGGGTTATCCCCAAGGATAAAGGCAAAGCATGAAAGGAAAGAGTGAAACCTGTGAAATACATCACTGCAAGATTTAAAAGTTTAGCTCTTATAGAATACCTTTAAGACATGAGCTGGTAGATAGAATTATATATCAGAGACCCAATATTTTCATGAAAAATGGCTATCCTTCAAATAAAGATCTCAAAATATTAAGAATGTAACCACTATGCTGCATCAAAACTGAACAGTCACAATTGCCCAGACATAGTTTTCAGGCCCAAAACATTTGATGTTGCTCTATCAAATCCACTAAACTCCAAGCTACATGGAACAAAAGTCTTAAAATATAAATGCCTAACAGAGAAAATCAGAAACATATGAGAACAGAAAGAGGTGTATAACATCCTGGTTGTGCCCTCTGCTACTGGAATTGTACTGTGGATGCTTTTAACAACCCATGCAGATGGGATCACATCCTTTGACTTAACTACAAAAAGCAATCATTATAACTACCTGAACTTATGTATATAGAGAATTCAATATAAAAATATAGTGGGATTATTACTTGCCTTAGTGTTGTTTTTATTTGATCCCTATTGGAAAAGAAGGAAGGAAATTAATACATATAAATAATAACTGAAATTTATGTAGAGTTTTAATGTTTGCTGAATATTTTTATTATGTTTTATCAGTTTAATTCATGACAACCTTTCAAAGTAGTGTAATTTCTATTTTGTTGATGAGGAAATTTAGGCTGTGAAAAATAAAGTTTGCCAATGTCAATTACTTACTAAATATCTGAGTTGACATTTGAGAAGAGATCTCAGCACTCTTTCTACTGTATCCTGCTCCTTTTCAACAACAAAAACCTTGAGTTTAAACTGCTCCTCAAATAAAGTTCAACTCTTCAAATATGGACTCTTCTTCTTACTACTTATGTCACTCTGATAAGAACTTAACTTCACTCTAAAATGACAGTGTTGGACTACATGCAATATAAGGTCTCCAAACTTTTTGTTCTTGAATGACTACAATAAAAACTATTTTAGGCATGTGTCCCCAAAATAATCATTACTTAATTATATATGCTAGCATATTTATATATTATTGCTATAAAAGCTAGTTGACTAGGTGCTCCAACATAGACTACGTCTATTGTTAACATATCTTCAAGATCCAAATGAAATGTTGGAAAAAGGGCAGTTTTACTGGTAGTTTGAATTTTCAGTAACAACTGACTTTCCAACAGGCCTTCTTCCTAATGGAGGTAAGGAAAATTTGTGAGTTTAATTTTGACATACGAAGATATCAAAGGAATTTATGGATAATACACAGAGAAATAAGGTTCTTTTTAAATCTGTTTTAACTGTTCTTTTATAAAGAAATATAAAGAGAACTTTACCAAGAAGGCTTGAGGTAGTAAAAATTTTAGCTATATTCTGAAGGAATTGTTACCTGTGATAACTGAATAAAAACTAACAAAAAATCATTCACTTCCCAGGAAATTGAATTTTGCTTTATCTCAATAATAGAACATAGGATAGAGTTCAAATAAGTTATTTAAGTTCAGGATAAGTTCCCAAACAAGATTAGAGAATCATCTAAGAATGCAGTTTAGATGAAAAACATTTCTGCAGAAATGAAAGAAAAAAAACGGTCCAAGTACGTATATATACATGTGAATATATGTATATATACACACACACATATATATCTACGTATGTATGTATATATATATATACATATATGTATATATATACACATTAACGCATGTGATGAGAGGATTAACATGTTAGTAAATTGGAAAAGGAGGAATGTCTCAAGGTGTATAGAATTTTAAATGCCAAACATATTTTCACAACTTGGTATCTCCCACCCTTCCAATCAACTTCTGATAATAAATATAACATTGTTGAGTTAAATTCTCTGTGACTCCATTTAGGGTTTTCTGGGCAAAGACAATGGAGAGATTTGCCATTTCCTTCTGCAGCTCATATTACAGATGATAAAACTGAGGAAAACAATATTTCGTGACTTAACCAGGGTCACATAGCTATTAAGTATCTGAAGCAAGATTTTAACTCAGGTCCTTCTGTCTCCAGGGCCAACAGTGTGTCCCCTCTGCCACCTGACTATTCTATAAATATCATAAGACACAAAGTTTAACGGATGTGCCCAAGGTCACAAAGAGCTTATGGGATTTATACCCTGATCCTCTTACTCTAAAGCCAGCATTTTCCACTGCCTCTTTAAACCAAAAGAATTGTTATGGTGGTAGAATATTGGGCAATAGATAATGAGGAGGAAAGAATTTGAGTAAAGATTCCTTCCTGAGATAATTTTAATTAACCAAGGAAAGGAAAGGAACCTTAGGCCATTAAATTCAACTCAAATTATGAAAATCTTGCTCTTGTTCAGGAAAATATTCTTCCTTTCAAGGTTTTCCTTAAGGCAACTTTAACATCTTTATTCCTCAGACTATAAATGAGGGGGTTTAGCATGGGCCCCACATTTGTGTAAAAGACTGAAGCTATTTTGCCCTGGTCCACAGATCCTGATGAAGAGGGCTGGAGATATATGAATGAACCTGACCCAAAGAAAATAGTGATTGCAATTATATGGGAGCTGCAGGTGCTGAAGGCTTTGGACCTGCCTTCAGCGTAGCTCATTTTCAGGATACTGGACAGAATGAGAGCATAAGAGGTGAAGATGGTGACACTAGGCACTATACTGTTAGTACCCACAAAAATGAAAACCACCAGCTCATTGATGTAGGTACTGGTACAAGAGAGCTGGAAGAGGGGAAGTATGTCACACATGTAATGGTTTATGATGTTGGCATCACAGAAGGACAGCCTCAGCATGCATCCAGTGTGGGCCATGGCACCTGCAAACCCCATTACATATGCACCACCCAATAGCCATGAACACACCTGATTGGACATAGTAACATTATACAGCAATGGATTACAGATGGCAACATAACGATCATAAGCCATTATTGTCAACACATAGCATTCAGAAATAACAAAAAAACAGTAGAAATAGAGTTGAGCCATACACCCTGAATAAGAGATGATGTTTTTTGTTAGGACAAAATTCATCAACATTTTGGGAGTAAAGACAGTGGAGTAGCAGAGATCTATAAAAGATAAGTTGAAGAGGAAATAGTACATAGGAGTATGAAGCTGAGAATTCATCCTGATTAAAATGATCAATCCCACATTTCCCACTATAGTGATCACATAGGTCCCCATAAACAGAATGAATAGGAGTAGCTGAAGCTCTGGTTGATCTGTTAAGCCTGCAAGGATGAACTCAGTCACTGAAGAGACATTTTCCAAAGCCATTCTCCTCTTGAGGGATCTATGAGGAGAAGAAAAAAAGTTGTACTAGAAGCAAAATAAGTTCAACAAACCCTCTTCCCCAGTCATGGAAAAGGAGCAATTCCAGAAGTATCTGGAAAGCATCATAACCATGCCATGTAGGTTATGTCCTTATCATCCCTAAGATATCTGGGGATTTTGAGTAGCCTGAGAAATTGTCTCCATGAGCTAGATGAATGTAGAAAACTGTTCCTGAGTTCCCCTACAGAATAACAGTTGATGTTCCTCAGAATCCAAAGCAAAAAGAATCCAAGAAAATGATAGTATTTTCTGCCATCCCCAACAATATCCCCTATGTGTGAAACTTCAGGAAAAATTTAAATACTTTTCACCATTTAAGAGAAAATGAAGTAGTACCTGAAATAGTTCTGCAAATGCCTGTGGCATTTATTAATATTATATATTAATATTATTATTAATATTAATAACAATATATTAATTGTTAACAATATTACCAATAAGGATAATAGTAAGAAAAATAATAATTGAGAACATTGACATAGCACTTATCATGTGTCAAACACTGCCTTAAATCCTTTACAAATATTAAATGGTTTGATCCTCATAACAACTCTAGGAAATAGGTGTTATTCCTATCCCCAGTTTATAGTTGAGGCAACTGAGGCAAACAGAGATTAAGTCACATGCCCAAGGTCACACAGTTTGTTAGTTTCTGAAGCTGGATTTGAGGTCAGGTATTTCTGACTTAAAGCCCAGGTTTCTATCAATTGCACCACTAAGCTGCCTACAGACTGGATCCAGAGTCACTTTTGCAGAATGTAAAGTCCTGTGAAGGTAAGGCACCAATGGCACCAAGGTCCCTATTACCATTGCATATTCTCTTCCCCACTCCTAACTAGACTGTTAACCAAAACACCTCTATATGAGTCAATGATAAATCTTAGGAACATGACATTTTATGGAATCCTCAAATCTCTTGGTTGGCAAAGCAGAAAGGACAAAATAATAAGAAAAACCAAAAATGAATGTCTCACATGCTCACCCTTCTCCTGCCTAGACACTTCAGTTATGGTCTTTCTTAGTTTTCAGCCACTGGATTATGAAGGAGAAATAATTCTGATAAGAGTGATCAGAGATTCTCCCTCTCCTACTGCCTTTTGTTCTGAAGCAATCAGAGCATAATCATCAGCCACTGGAATGAATAGAGAGATGTTTTGAGCTATAAAGATCACAGATTGTGACTGTAACTTCATCTGGGGAGTGCTCCAGATTTAGGGGAGGAAACAGTGCTTAGAGGTGTCACGAAAAACTGAAGGTTTTATTTTAGAAATGATATTCTTGTGGACTATATTGGAAACACAGGGAAAATCCAGCAGGTTTTCTCCCTGGAATCAGACTCTTCAGGGAGCAGCAGTTACAATAATTATACACTGTGCCACAGAACTTCCTTTTTTTCTCCTAAGGGATTCAATCTTCTACTCAGCCTTTAAATTCACACATGGGACTTCCCCCATTTTCTTCAACCTTTGTTCTGAGAATTCCTCTCTTGAACAACGTTTTTTGCAACCACTCTTTCTAGGACTTTTCTACATGAGTCAAAGAATAAAGGGAAAGTATGGGATCAGAGGGTTATAACCCCAACCTAGGTCTCAAGAAGATACATCTATATGCTCATGTCAAGATTGAATGATGATACTTAGATTGAGTTATGCTATTGGTGTCAAGAGGAAAATGTTCCCCTCAACATCTGTAATCCTAAAGCCAGGCTCATTAAAGTTTTAAAGAAGTTAGATCCTCTGCCCTTGTGCACCATTTGAATACATTAGAGCTTTTGTTAAACACACACACAAACGGACATGCAAATATATATGTTGGACTTACTTCTATAAGTATATGTGGGTATATCCACCCCTAACCTGAACGAATTGTAAATTCCTTCCATCTGACTCTTGTTTTGATTTTTGAATAAAGGAATGTATCAATGAAAAAAGGAGTTAAAATATCAAGTATCAGTGAATTTTACTTTTTGGTGAGAGTAGCGTGGCAATACTCCACACATTGTGATATGACCTCTTCCACAATGGACTCCATCATGGCTCCTAGAAAAAAAAGGCTTTAAAACCACTTATGTAACTTCTGTTAAACATCAAAATAAGAATCCTGAAAAATCAAGCAAGAGATTACCAAAAATGAATATCAAAAAAGAAAGAAAAAACCCTCCCTAAATGAATAACTTTTAAAGGAAAAAATAAAGAGATCAACCAATATCTAATTTCATATTTTTGAGATGTAAACTTTGTTAGAATCTAAATAATATTTCTCTCATTTTACAGATAAGGAAACTGAGGAGCAGGGAGTTAATGAATTGCCCATGATTACAAAGATAGTAATGTAATAATTCAAATATAGGTCTTCAGATTCAAAATTTGGAATTCTTTCTACAAATATAATATGCACATATTAAGTCTGAAAATGTCAATTGTTCTCCATTATTAGGGTTCTTTTCATTTTTTTATTTGTATCTATTTCAATATTATTTTTGGCTTTTTATTTTTTTAATCGTGTGAAATTTGCTATTATTTTGTCTAATTATTTTATGTTCCATTTGTATTAAAATTGCTGTGAATTGTTTTAAATGTATAGATTAACTTTTTTCCTATTATTATCTTTATTAGTTTAACATAGAAAACACTTGAATGTTGAAAGCCTCTCTAATAATTTAATTCTTCTTTATTTCTAGGAAAATTATTTTTGTATTCAAACAAACCCCAGCTATGTGTTGCTAAGTTAAATCTCAAATGATTAAGGCATTTTGTTACTAACTGAAACACCATTTCTCTTTCAACCTATTTTCTTGTTGTTATTCATATGTGGAGAACTGATTTTGTGGACTTCATTTATCATGCTACTACATTTAAAGTTACTTGTCTCAATTAATTTTTTCCTAATTATTTTAGATTTACTTAGCAAAACAACATATCATCTACAAATGCCTTGTTTCCTATTTTCCAGTTCTCATTTCCTCTATTTGTTTTTCTAATCACATTGCTACATGTAGTATTTCTAGTACTTTGGAAAGTATTAATAATGCTTGTTGGCATTCTTCTTTTTCCTTTTGTCTCAAGAGGAGAGCTAGTTAGTAAATAATGACAACATTTGGTTTTAAATACTGTTTCTTAAGAATATAGTGAAGAAAAGTGCTTATCTGCCTCTTTTGAAAAGTTTTTAACATGTGTGCTGAACGTTGTCAATTTTTTCAACCCCTGTTGAAATAACATATTTAGGATCTTTTGTAATCACTATGATTTTTATTTTCATTGTTTTTCTAATAAAGTATTTTTGCACTCCTGGTGTAAATGCAACTGAGTCATAGCGAATTACTTTTGAGATAAAATCTTGCAGCTTCCAGGATTTCATTTAATATTGATATCAGTTTTGAGAAGTTCTCAAAACTGATATCAATATTAAATGAAATCCTGGAAGCCCTCAAGGTCCATGAAGCCCTCAAGGTCCTAAGGGGAGTTGCTAAGACCAGAGTCAATAGTAGGAACCTCACCCTGGCTGCTTAGATGATGTTTGATGATGGCTAAAGAGTATATAAAAAGGAAGAACAGAGCTACTTTCCAGGGCTCTCACTCACTGGAAGAATGGCATGTGACTGGAAGAGACTCTGGGTAGCTGTAGTTAAGAGCCCTACAGCTTGTAAACCTGGATGTTGGGACTTTGTTAACCCAGGTAACTGCGCACTGAGATTTGAATCAGACAAAGTCTGTCTGTTGATGTTTTCAGTTTGTTTGTATTTGCTCTGAAATTCAGTGTGCTGGCATTTTCCAATGAACTAAGTGAATGGTATTTGTATGTGGATTGAAATAAGCTTGTTAATACTACTTTCCTTAGTAAAGCAGATCTAAAGAACCTGTGCTTGTAGCATTCTTGTTATTTGGCTTGAATTGGTTATTCACCCCCACAGCAGCTGCTAGCAGATTTTTGCAACAGTATATTATATGTACGTGTATGCATGTACATATATGTGTGTGTTCTTCCTTCTTTGAATCAGTTCCAAGACAGTGAGCTTCAAGCATTGCCCAGCCCCCAATTTACCTCTCTCTATTAAAAATTATTCCTTGTGCTCCTTTTTTATGGGAGATAATGCTCTCTATTCTTCTACTCTCTTTCTCTTTTTCAAAGTGCATTTATCTTTATCATCCTTCTATTTTTCTTTTGAGATAATTCCAATATAATAGACTCATGTACATGCTTTTTAAGTAGACTCCAGCTAGCTGTCCTAATAATGATAAAGTTCTTAATGATTAGATATATCATTTTCCCATATAGGTTTATAAATAGTTTAACCTTGTTAAGCCCCTTGTGATTTCTTATTCATGATTCCTTTCAATGATTCAATTGACTCTTGTGTTTGAATGACAAATTATCTATTTAGTTCTGGTCTTTTCATCAAGAATACTTGAAAGTCTTCTAGATCTTTAAATGTGTATTTTCCCCCACAGGATTATACTCAGTTTTATTGGGTAGGTTATTCTTGATTGCATTCTAGCTTCCTTGCCTTTCAGAATATCGTATGCCAAGCCCTCTACTCCTTCATTTTAGTAGAAGCTAAATCTTGTTGGATTCTGACAGTGGCTCCACAGTATTGGTGTTCCTTCTTTCAACCTATTTGTAATATTCTTCCTTGACCTGGAATTTAGGTATAAGACTCCTGGGAGTTTTCATTTTTTGATTCTTTCAGGATGTGATTAGTAGATTCTTTCTATTTCTACTTTACCTCCTGCTTCTAGGATATCTGGGTAGCTTTCATTTATAATTTCTTGAAATATGATATCCATTTTTTATTTTTATTTTTTAAAATTTATTTAATATATTTAATTTTCAGCATTGATTTTCACAAGAATTTGAATTACAAGTTTTCTCCCCATTTCTACCCTCCCTCCCACTCCAAGATGGCGTATATTCTGGTTGCCCCATTCCCCAATCAGCCCTATCATCTGTCACCCCACTCCCCTCCCATCCCCCTTTCCCTTCTCTTGTAGGGCACGATAAATTTCTATGTCCCATTGCCTGTGTATCTCATTTCCTAGTTGCATGCAAAAACTTTTTTTGTTGTTCTTCTTGAAGGTCTGTTTTTAAAACTTTGAGTTCCAAATTCTCTCCCTCTTGCCTCCCCACGCATCCTCCCTAAGAAGGCAAGCAATCCAACATAGGCCACATGTGAATCATTATGCAAAACCCTTCCACAGTACTCATGTTGTGAAAGACTAACTACATTTTCTTCCTTCCTAACCTATCCCCCTTTGTCCAGTTTTCTCCCTTGACCCTGTCTCTTTTCGAAAGTGTTTGTAGTGGATTACCTCCTTGCCTTATCTGCTCTCCCTTCTATCATGCCCCCTTTTTTATCTTCTTCCTCCTTCTTTCCTGTGGAGTAAGATATCCAAATGAGTGTGTATGGTATTCCCTCGTCAGGTCAAATCCAATGAGAGCAAGATTTACTCATTCTTCCTCACCTGCCCCCTCTTCCCTTCCCACAGAACTGCTTTTTCTTGCCACTTTTATGTGAGATAATTTACCCCATTCTCTCTCTCTTTCTCCCTCTCTCAATATATTCCTCCCTTATCCCTTAATTCCCTGTGCCCTCTGTCTATATATATATATAGACACACACATGCATATATATACTCATATTCCTTTCAGCTACTCTGATATTGAGGTCTCATGAATCATACACTTCGTCTTTCCATGTAGGAATGTAGACAAAACAGTTCAACTTTAGTAAGTCCCTTATGATTTCTCTTTCTTGTTTACCTTTTCATATTTGTCTTGATTCTTGTGTTTGAAAGTCGAATTTCCTATTCTGCTCTGGTCTTTTCACTGAGAAAGCTTGAAAGTCCTCTATTTTATTGAAAATCCATATTTTGCCTTG
>JAQQSZ010010019.1:0-12620 GCA_028646595.1 Phalanger gymnotis
AATAGAGGAAGAGGGCTGCCTGAGGTAGCACAGGGAGTTGGGACTAGAATTTATGTCTCTCGACTCCCAAGCCCAGATGTATTTTATTCTACACTCTGCCACCTCTCTATTCCGAGAAGAGGTAGCACTGGCAGGACATTCAGTGCCTTAGAACAATGGTGTGTCAAAGGCCCAGCCCAGAATTTCAATCTAAGTCAGCTCCAAGAAAGCCTGAGTTCAAGCCACCCCCAAGTCACTCATGACCCAACTGAGAGCTCTGCACAGGATGATTACTAAGGCCCTTTCCCGGTATAACATTCTTTGATATGTGCAGAGCTCACCAACAGCTTGGCTTGGGAAAGAATCATTTCTAAACAGTCTTTTAAGAAAAAAAACCATACTTCCTACTGGAAAAAAACCTTTCATATAATCAGTCTTAGAGTTGAAAGGAACCTTCAGGTCACACAGTATAACCACCATCTGCAGTAGAAATCCCATCTCTGACATTCCTAACAAATGATCAGCCAGCCTCCAATTAAACATTTTCAGGAAAAGGGATTTTTCAGCTTTAGTTTGTTTTTAAGATAATCCTAGGATTTTCTGGTTAAAAATGATTTTTTTTTCTCTGCAAAAGCAATATACCAATTTTATCCCACCCCACCCCCATGACACATCCCTGACAACCAAGCCAAATATAGACCTCTTCTATGTGTTAGACGACCTCCTGGGTTTTCTGCCTACCTTTCCAGATTTCTTAGGCATTCCTCCCCTTCATGCATTATTCATTAAGCCAAACTAGCCTTCCTTTTATTCCGTGTATGTGATAATTCATCTCTTCTTTCTCTGCCTTTGAAAAAATGTGGAATGCACTCCATCTTCACTTCTATTCCATAGAGGGCCTCACTCTTCTAAGGTTCAGGTCACCTGCAACTTCCTACAGAAAGTTTCTCCTCATCTTCTCCAGTTACTATCATCCTTACCTTACCCCTAGAAATCACTTCGTATTTACTTTTTGCGTGCCTCATATTTACTTAAATGTGTGTGTGTGTGTGTGTGTGTGTACATTATAGTTTCCCAAAAGAATACAAACTCCTTGAGGGCAGGGACTATTTCAATTTTGTCATGTTCCCAGTAGCTAGCATAGTACCTGGAACATAGTAGGCACTTAACAAATACTTGTTAAATCAACAAGTGAATGGACAGATGGATGCAAACCATCTCCATCTCCAGGCTTCCCAGGCTTCCTTCAAATCCCAGATAAATCCCACTTCCTACAAGAAGCCTTTTCTGATTCATCATTAAGGCTCATTCCTTTATTCCTCTCCTTGCTCTGCTCTTGACTCTCTGGATTTCTCTACCATTCCCCTCTCCTTCCCTCCCCCTATTTTTAGCTCCCTTGTATATATTGTCTTCCTCTAATAGAATGTCCCCTCTGTTGATTATTTCCAATTGGTCTTGTATATACTTGTCTGTACTTCATAGTTTATATATTATCTATTCCTATTAGACTGTGAGCTCCTTGAGAGGAGAAAGTGTCTTTTACCTTTCTTTATATCCCTAGCACAGTGACCAGCATAGTAGGTGCTTAATAAATGTTTATTGACTGACCACTTAAGAGATTTGAAGAACATAGCCATACCAGATCTAAAATTATATTATAAAGTGGCAATCATCAAAACTATTTGATACTGGCCAAGAAATAGAGTGGTGAATCACTAGAATAGGGTAGGTACCCCAGATATAGTAGTCAATGACTATAGTAATCCGCTGTTTGATAAACCCAAAGACTCCAGCTTCTGTGATAAGAACTTGCTGTTGGACAAAAATTGCTTGGAAAACTGGAAAACAATATGGGAGAAACTAGGCATAGACCAAGATCTTATACCATATACCAAGATAAAATCAAAATGGGTACATAATTAAGACATAAAGGGTGATAATACAAGCAAATTAAGAGAGCAAGGAAATAGTTTACCTTTCAGATCTATGGAGAAGGGGAGTTTATGACCAAAAAGAGCTAGAGGACATTATGAAATGCAAAATGGATAGTTTTGATTACATTAAATTAAAAAGGTTTTGCACAAAAAAAGCCAATGCAACCAAGATTAGAAGGAGATTTGAAGGACCAAGATCTTCATTGGTAAAGGGAATACACCAAAGAAATCAGAGCTCTCTGAAACACAGAAATAAAGGTGTACCTTGTGTCCACGATAGAGACAACATGGTATAGTAGAAACATTCTCAACATGGAATCAGGCAATTTAGATTTGAATACCCATTTCTAATACTTACTAGATGTATGACCACATGAGAGTCAGGCCTTTGTAGCTAAACTCCTCAAAAAAGCCTTTTAGAATCAGTGCTTCTACTTTCTCTTCTACCACTCTCTCCTTAATCTCTTATAGTCTGTTTTCTTATGATTCCACCCCAAAATTCCTCTCTTGAAAGTCCCTAATGATCTCTTTAGTTGCCAAATTCAGTGGCCTTTTCTCAACCCTCATTCCTCTTGACCTCTCTGTAGTCTTTGACACTGTTGATCACTCTCTTCTCCTTGATACTCTTGTCTCTCTAGCTTTTTAGAACATCATTTTCTCCTGGTTTTCCTTCTACCTATCTGACCACTCCTTCTCTCTCTCCTTTGCCAGATCCTCTTCCATATCATGCCCTCTAAGCAGAGGTGTCCTTCAGGGTTCTGTCTTGGGCTCCCTTCTCTTCTTCCTCTATACCATTTCACTTGGTGATCTCAGCAGCTCTCATTGATTTTATTTACTATCTCTTTGCTAATAATTCTCCTATCTACCTATCCTGCCCCAATCTCTCTGATTTTTTGATCCAGTAATGTTGGCCTCCTGGCTGTTCCATTAACAAGACACTTCACCTCTCAGCTCAATGCATTCTTCCTAATTGCCCTTCATGCCCAGAATGTTCTCCCTCCTCTTCTTCAACTACTGACCTCCCTGGCTTCCTTTAAGTACCAACTAGAAACTACCACTTTCTATAGGAAGCCTTCTCTCTGTCCATTATTTCCTATTTATGCTGTATATAGCTTGCTTTGTACATATTTGTTTGCAAGTTGTCTCCCCCATTAGATTGTAAGCTCCTTGAGGGCAGGGACTGTCTTTTGTCTCTTTTTGTGTCCCCAGAGCTTAGCACAATGCCTGACATATAGTAGCACTTAATAAATATTTATTGACTTAACCTCTCTGAGCCTCAGGTTCCTCATCTGTAATATGGAGAGAATAATACTTGTACTACCTATCCTACCAGCTATAATGGGACAAATGCTTTAACTTTAAAAGCTCTACAGAACTCTGAGTTATGGAGTCAATTCTATTATTCCAATCAACTTCTCCTATTAGAGCAGAGAAAAGCAGTCACACTGGTACAATTGACTATAAAAAAAAACCCTGATTTAGAAAGTGTGAGCAGACTCCAAGAAAACAGGAGTCACTGTGGTCACCCTCTCTCCTAATGGTCTCCTGACTTTCCATACCTGCTATCTCTTGACATTTTATATTTTATATTTGTATTTTATAGCCATGGTACTTAAAACCTAAAGCAGTCTCATTTTTGAAATGTGAAGAGCATGGGCTAATTGGGATTGAGCAGTGTCAGATATCATTGAGCCCTGAGAAGACGCTAGAAAGCCAAGATATTCAACTATCTGAAGTACTACCATGTAGAAGAGGAAGGACGCTTGCTCCATTCAGCCCCAGTGGGCAGAACCAAGAATAATGATTAGAAATTGCAACTGGGAAAGAACATCCTAACACTTAGAACTATCCCAAAATGGAATCAACTGTTTGTGGGGGGCGGGGTTCTACTTATTGAAAGTCTTCAAGCAAAGACTAGAAGACCACTTTTGTCAGGTGTGCTCTAGGGAGAATTATTTTTCAGGTCTGAGATGTATAGGATGGTCCCTAAGGCCCTGAGGTTCTTTCTAACTCTCAAATTCCATGATTCTTCAAGATAACACTGAGCCATCTTTAATGCAAAGAGTACCCTCGCTCCTGGCACACTTAGAAAGTATGGCTACTTTCTGCCATGTCTTCTGGTTGTGTGGGTTACTAATTGTATTTCCCAGCCTTGTGGATATCATTAGTTAGGTGATTTTCCAAGGGGAATTTCATTTTTTTTAAATTTCCTTCCTCAGGGCCAGACTCCTTGCCTATGGTAATGTTATGATTTCTGTACCCTTGCCCAGTCCTTTGGAAAGTGAAGGAGTTTTGCAATAAAGGAATTAATTGCTGTTCTTCCTGTTGCTTTTCTGCTCTCTCCTCCACCCCCACTCAACCGTGTGTTTCTGATTATCTTTTTTTGGATTCATTAACTAGCTTTTATTTCCAAGCGGAATTATATTGGTCATAACCTCCCACCCACCTAGGATGCTGAATACTTCACGTCAGGCAAGGCCTGTGGGCAAGGAGATGGGACAAGCAGCTACATATGCAATAACATTGGAGGGGTACCCAAAGGCCCAACACACCTCCTCCACTCACATGCTATGGCTTGTATTTCCTACCACCACACCCACTTGTTTGGGTTAAGGCATTGGTTCCAGAAGACTCCTATAAAAATCCACATTTTAGCAAGCTAGAGAAAAAAGAAGTCCTTAGTACTTTAAGACACATATTTAAGACACATTTTAGCATGGATTAGTTCATCTGATTAACTAGCTATCACTTTAAAAGGTAGACAGAGTCTTGGTGGAGTGGAACACAAGATTGAAACTTTTTTTAAAGGAATCTAGGATGAGGCAGAGAGACAATGACAGTAGTCACAAGATCCTGAAATTTTAGCAGGGGAAGGGAATTCAGATCATAAGTCCAAAACAGACCTCAAGTATGAATTCTGCCTATAGCATCCCAAGTGGTCATCCAGCCTCTCCCCGAGGGTCACCAGTGATTAGGAAATTACTTCCTGGGAAAACCATTTGTGAAGCACTCTAACTGTAAGACGTTCTTCCTTATGTAGCTACTGGGCTAAATATAACTGCTAAATGACCTCTTCTTCTTGAAATCTCCTTAACTAACTGCTCCTTACTTTCCATTTATTCCTCAGCTTCTCAATAGAAAGTTTCTATGAATTGTTTTTATAGGCATACCCCGCTACCATCGCTTTCTGATGTCATTTTATATACTGGCAAGTTGTCCAGTCTCTCAACAACTTGAAAATTTGTGTATCTCCATCTATCAGCTGATTTGCAAGTTCCTTGAATCCCAAGTTTTTCAGTAAAACTATCACCTTCATGTAATCCTGGATAATTAACTTGGAAAATTGTTCATTTTGGTTAGAATTTTTCTGAGCTGAAGTCATAGCTAGCTGGGATGCTTTCTTCAAATTCTCTCTGGACTAAAAATAAAAAATGAGTTGACTGTGAGTACCTACTTCCTTTTCCTCCTCCAAGACTTCAAAGCATGCCAGTTGGTAGGTGTGGTTCATGCCCCATCATTAAAAAAAAACATGGTATAAAACCTATGGCATAATTTCTGCTAATGATACTAATTTCTGGTGGATTTTTATACATGAACTAGAAATGACACATATTGACTTCACTGAGATTTCTTTTCAAGATCTAGCATTCCAAACAAGCTCATCAATGTTCAATTGAAACTCTCAGATGGGGGCAGCTAGGTGGCGCAGTGAGTAGAACACCAGCCCTAGAGTCAGGAGGACCTGAGTTCAAATTTGACCTCAGACATTTGACACACTTACTAGCTGGGTGACCATGGGCAAGTCACTCAACCCCAATTGCCCTGACTTCCTGCCTCCAAAAAAGAATTTAAAAAACTCTCAGGTGCTGGTTCTACTTGAGGAAGGGAAAGAAGGTATCATTCTTGAGTTCTTAATACCTACCAAAACTAACATGTCTTTAAGTAATTTGCATTCTAAGTCTCAATCTAGATCGGAATGAAGCCTTGCAGAGAAGCTATACACTGAAATGTACCTTGCCCACAATGCTTTTAACAACCATTAAAACTTTTTACTACTAAAACATGATTTATGCTCTTACTGTGCCCTTCCAGTGATAAAAGTGAAGACAGACAAGTTCCAAAGTTTTGCTCATGGTTATATTCTCCAAATATTCTACATTAGCTAATAACACAAAATTTATATTTACCAAATTATTCTAAATTAATCAATACCATTCATTGTATAATGAAGTAATAGCCAATATGAGTCAAATAAAACAGTAAAAAAGACAATTAATGCTATTAGTTGTCTGCATTGCCAGACACTTTGCATTTAGATTCTATAAGAAAATAGCTATGAAAAAGGCAGAAAAAAAATCAAAAATTCCAGATTGCCCCCCCACATATTAAAGGCATTAACTCCATTTGCTTGTCAGTCACTTCTCAACCTCAACCTTGATTCCTTTCCACATTTAATCTTATCCTAAGCTCCACAGAAACCCAAGGGTATGTTTGAAAGGGTTTTTTAAATTAGTAAAATGTGACCTCTTTATTATTAATTAATCAGTTGTTTCAAGCTTCCTTCCCAGTTCATTATATATTATTTATTAAATAAACCAAAAGAGACTTCCTTTCCTAGTCTTAGTTATAAACATAAATACATAAAATATCTTAATCTCCTGTTGTTGAATAAATAGAAAAAATTACTAAATATATAATTTGTTCATGAAAGGAATCAATAACAAAACAAAAACAGGGATAATTATTTACATTACTTTGCCTATGAGAAATATCACAGCCATAGCCCCCTCAAAGCCTCCACTGGCTTCTCTTCTCTTCCAGAAACAATTTCATCATTCAGTTTACTCCAGATACTGATTAAAATTTCTCAAGAGTCCTCTTCATATTTCTCCTCAAGACAAGAACTAAATTCATTCTCTCAGAAAATAAGTTATATTGTTCTTTTTTTTCATTGTGTTCTCTTCAGCCCTCACAAGAAGCAAACTTTCCAGAATACACTGTAACTTGCCAATTGCTTACAGACTCCTCATAGAATGTTCCTTGTAATTCTTCATTATAACATAACAGTTAAGACACATCTCACAAGAAAGAAGTTTCCCCTCACCTTCTTTCTTTCCCACAGTTTATCTCACAGATCTTCACAGATCAAAGATAAAACACACACTCTCCTAGATGCCATAGGGATAAGCACCTCATGAAGTGATTGTTGCAGCTATGACTCCCCCAAACATCAGTGTCAAACCTCTTTTTCCGCAACATTCCATTTGGAGCTTAAATATTCAGTAACAGTATCTGTAGTCTTTGTGGGAGAGCTTAATAAAATAGATATTATTCTTGCATTGCACTGAAATCTCCCTCTCCTTTGGGGCCTATGGTATAGGCAGACAAATCTGACACAGGCTCTAGTTTGGCAGTCTGGGGCCAAGCAAAACAATTCTACTCCCCCTTTTCACATGACAGGACCAGGACAGGGGCCATTGCCCAAGGAGGATAAGCTTGGGTGGGACTCCAAAGTGAGGGGCCCTGGGCAATCAGGGTGCAGTATGATGGGAGACGTGGTTCAAGATAGACTTTTAAAAAGCACTTTTCTATGATTCTATTAAAAGAATTCAAGGTAAAGAATTTTCCTTGGACAGTATTTCTTCATCTTAGCCATTCTCTACTCTACTGCTGCTGCTATTCCATCCTTTAAAGTGGATCTACAGGGACCATGCCCTGGAAGACTTAAGCTACTCAGCTTTGTACTTCCTGGAACCAGGTTGATCCCAGGTCACCATCTTGGTCATTTTCTACTATATCATTTTGTGTGTCTTTAGTCCAGCACCTACTCCTTTTCTACCTCTTGCTCTAAGAACTGTAATCAAACCAACACTAATATTTTCTCTGGAAAAGGCATGTCAACTGACTGCCCTATTGTCCTATTCACAAGCTTTGTGTCTTCTTCTATCAAAACTTCCTTCTGATGGGGCGGCTAGGTAGTGCAGTGAGTATAGCACCAGCCCTGGAGTCAGGAGGACCTGAGTTCAAATCTGGCCTCAGACACTTAACACACTAGCTGTGTGGCCTTGGGCAAGTCACCTAACCCCAATTTCCCTGCCTTCCCCCCTCCAAAAACAAACAAACCTTCCTTCCCTTGCCTTCACCTTCTTATAAGTTCCTTGAGGCTGAAGACTTTCTCACTTCTGTAGTTATATCCTCAGCATTTAGCACAGTGCTTAGCACATAGTGAGTACTTAAGTAATGCTTTTTTTTTTGTCCATTCAAAACAGAAAGGCAGGGGCTGATGGGAAGGGGCAGATCATGATAAGGAAATTGGCCTAAGTCACATCTTTGCTTAGGTCCAATGTTCCCTCTGTGTTTGTTTGCCAAGCACTTTCGAGTTTCAGAATTTTTTTTACCACTAACACCAAAACAAAAATAAAGGAAGGCCTCCAGAATGGGAAGGCTTAAACAAATGAAGGAGATTACCTCTAAAGAGTGTGGCATCCTGAAACATGAACCATATTCTAAATTTATCAATACACAAATTGTTAAAATTTAGAAATCATCCAGTCAAACTCCCTAATGTTACAGATGTAGAAACTGAGGCCTAAAGTGGAGCAGTTAGTTGTTCAAGGTACCATGACTAGTAACTAAAAACGTTGGAACTCAGACCCATCTTTTCTGGCTCTAAGTGTAGTGTTCTTTCTACTATGCCATAACTTAAAGTGACAGTGACTATATGGAAGGTTCCCCAAATCACAGAATCATAAAATCTTGAAGCTGAGAAAGGTCCTTAGGGATCTCCCTAACAAGATTGTAAGCCTCTTGAGGTCAGGGGTGATGTTTGATATTTGCTTGTAAACACAGTGTCTTGCCTATTGCTGGTGCTCAAATATTTGCTGATTCAATTCAACAAATGTTTCTTGCCTATTATGTGCATAGTTAAGTCCAATGTCTGTGCATGTGTCCAAGACACATATGTATGTACTGATGGGCCAATTCAATAGGCTACCTATTGAACTATATGTTACATTCTGGACAATGTCTGCTTCATCCATTTTGCTTCTCTTGTATAGATTGTTGCTTACGGTCTAAAAAAGAGGGGGAAGGAATATGACAGATACACAAATAAATACATAAGACATTAGATGATGGGTACTTAGCACAATGTCTGGCACACTGGAGGCCCTTAATAAATGGTTATTGAATGATTGATTCACAGGTTCAAAAGAGAGATCAAAACAAGTTCTTTAGGTACACTTGAAGAGGGAGAGACTACTTCCATTTAGGGCAGTGAGAGAAGCTTTCCCGGAAAACCTGACACCTGGGCTGAACCTTGAAGGAAGAAAATAATTTTAAGTAGAGGTGAAGAGGAACTATGTTACAGACTTGTGTGAATGGGAAAGCACAGAATGAGATGAGAAACAGCTAGCTCACTTCATCTGGAACATATTAAATGGACATAGGGATAAATGAAATAAAACTGGAAAGGCAGATTTGAGGAACCATATTGTGGCAGGCCTTAAATCTTAGATTGTTTGAATTTCATTATTTAAGGTAATAGTAAAGTATATATTTTAAAGGAATACCAAGTTGTACATATTTGCAGTTTTATATGTAATCATCTTTTTTATTATACTATGTTATGAAAATGCATATTTGATTCTATAAATTAAAAATAAAATTAATTAATTTTTTTTAAAAGGTAATGGTCAAACACCGAAGCTTTGGGGCAAGAAAGTGACCTTGTGAGACTTGACTGAGAAATTCTGTTGGCTGACTGTGGTTGTTTGATTGACTACTCTGTGCTTCCTTTTCCTTGTTCTAGGTCCCTGATCTTCTCTGTCTTCTTCACTAGAGATCTCTTCATCCCATCCCAACTCACTCTGGAATTATCCGTGTTCGTAATTTGTCTCGATTGTTTTGTCGTGCCCACTCTCTTACAAAAGCATCTCTACTCCTCCCCACCCCAGATGAGGAGTTATCATCGTAGTTGGTCTGTATGACACAGCAGGGTGACCCTCCACTATGCCCAACTCTCCAGCTCCTTCCAAGGCAGAAAAAGTCCGGACATATTTCCTCAAATTATGCGAGTTTTCATGTTATCTCAGCTGGAATTAAGCCAAAACTATTCACATACAGGACCCTGGGCTGTA
Organism: Phalanger gymnotis; assembly: GCA_028646595.1. Classification (NCBI taxonomy): domain Eukaryota; kingdom Metazoa; phylum Chordata; class Mammalia; order Diprotodontia; family Phalangeridae; genus Phalanger; species Phalanger gymnotis. The sequence continues at coordinate 10,052 of JAQQSZ010010019.1, forward strand.
TCTGGCAGTAGAATTTGTTCAGGGAGTTCCATGTTCTTGTCTTCCTGGCTCTCCTGGGCAGAAGAAGCATGAAGGAGAGAGGAAAGGGCAATAATATTGTTATTGTTTAGTTGTGTGCAACTCTTCATGACCCTGTGGACCATACATGCCAATAATGTCCATAGGGTTTTCTTAGCAAAGATACTGGAGTGGTTTGCCATTTTCTTCTCCAGTGGATTAAGGCAAACAGAGGTTAAATGACTTGTCCAGGGTCATAAAGGTCAGATTTGAACTAAGGTCTTCCTGACTCTTAGGTCTAGAGCTCTGTCCACTAGCAATCTGACAAGAACAAGAGTCACCTAGCTGTCTGGCAAGAAGATAAAAATAATAAAACAGGTGAGATGTGGTAACAATCCTAGCAAGGTGGTACGATGGATAGAGCCCTGTCCCTGAAGCCAGGAAGATCTGAGTTCAAATCTAGCCTCAGAAATTTATTAATCATGTGACCCTGGGGAAGTCGCTCAACCTCTGATTGCCCCAACTGAAAAATGGAGATCAAATCACCTAACAGGGCTACTATGAGGATCAGATGAGATATTTGTGAAGCACTTAGCACAGTGCCTGGCACATAGAAGACAATTAATAAATATGTGCTCCCTTCCATTCTCTTTTCCCTCCTATTGTCAAACTCACAACCCAGGCCACAGGCAAGTAAATCTGACCACCTATAGCTGATTTCATGCCTACAGGACCTCACGCCCAAATCTTTGGACAAGAAAACCCAAGGGCCACAGAGATCCCAGTGATCAAGCAATCAAAAATCATGTCTTATTATGTGTATCCTTATTACGTGCCAGGCTCTGTGCTAAACACTTCCTTGAAGATGTTTTGGAGAAGAGAACTAGAAAGGAATCTCCAACTAGAAGCCTCTGAAATCATATTAATAACACATTTCAATTTATAAAATGCTTCTACATTTATTATGCTTGAGCCTACTAATGATGAGAAAATGAATGAATGAATGAAAAAGCATTTATTAAGCACCTACTATGTGCAATAGAGAAATAAAGGAAGAAGAGGTCTAGGTCCCTTGGCCCCTGATAAATATCATGGAGCTTTGCCTCTGCCCTGGTCGTCCCAGAGATGAAGTCATAGAATGTTAGAACTGAAAAGAACCATAAAGATCATCTATTCCAAATGGCTCATTTTAAAGATGAAGGAATTAGGGCCAAGAGAGTTGTGAAGCATCTCGACCACAAGGTCTCACAGCTAGTGTTTGGTAGATCCAGGACTCCAAGCCAGGTTTTCAGATTGCCAGGCCTGGATACTATCCTGTAATGCGCATGAAACCTCAAGCTACTGCCCCTCATGGAGCCTCCCCTCCCCTCCCCCGATTCCCTCCCCTACCCCTAATGGCCTTGCATTTGTGAAACAGATGCTTCAGAGAAGGCTCCCTTTCTTAATAACTATTGCTTGGCCCCAGTTACACAATGGCTGCCTTCTGTCTGTGTGCCCAGTTATTCTTGGAGCTTGAATGTGCCATCATTTTATAATTCAGAAACCCCAAATGAGAGACAGGCAGTGGGATTCTCCAGGAGAATTAAGAGAGGGACTCCAGACCCACACCACTGTCTGAGTCTGGCTGTCGTCTCAAGGAGGGGGAGGTAGAGGCAGGGGCTGCTATTACAAGAGGAAAATCCAGGCTCCACCCAAGCCAGATGAGGCTTCCTCCCATCTTTTCCATTCTTCCAAATATTCTTCTCCCCATGGAATGCCCCATCTTTGGGCAAACTTAATGCAAACAGGGAATGGAAGCAACTGTTACCATTTGTCCCTTCATCCTTGGAGGTAAGGGCGCAGACTCATGAAATGATAGGTTCCTTCAACATTTCTTTGAAGGGGGAGGATGGGGGATGGACTCATAGGACATGTGGTAGAATCATCTAGGTCAGCTTGGTGCACAAGGCCAACCTTGGATCTGTTTGAGCCAAGCTAGGATAATCCAAGTTGGCTTCTCCAGAACTAGGGGTTGGACAAAGCAGGGCAACCTCTGTAAAACAGGCCAATCACATTCCCCTTCTGTCAGGCCACTGGCAATTTCCAGGGATGACAGGCTCTCCTGGGACTACTTCTATTTGTGTATGGATAGGGCTATAATCTGGAATTTTTCATCCAGGACAAAACCAATTTCAGGGGAATAGGTGGCTGGTAGAGTGAAAATGGTTGTCATGGTGGCACAGAGGGCAATGTGATGGAGTTAGGGGGAAGTGAGCATAATGGTACAAAGAAGAGTCTGACTGGTAGAAAGGGTAGCAGTGCAGATGACAATGTAACCATGGGTGTGGGTTGGGAGAGAGGGCCTGTCTTTCAGAGTTATGGTTTGAGGAGCAGAGACAGGCCTAGGAAAGGGGGCAACATGGAGACTGTCATTGGGAATGATTGCATCACACAGAAGCATGGGAGGGGAAAGCTCTGGAAGGTGAGATGCAGGGATTCTGTAGTCACCACTTCTACCACTCCATTTCAGAGGAAGCATACCTCCTCTCCCCAGATGTCAGCACCTAGCATCAAAGCCCTGTTTGTGATCCTT
>JAQQSZ010010020.1:0-12620 GCA_028646595.1 Phalanger gymnotis
TTTGTTGAACTCTGGTAACTATGTATTGAGATTTGAATCAGACAAGGTCTGTCTGCTGAAGTTTGTAATTTGCTTTTATTTTCCTCTGAAGTTCAGGGTGCTGGCTTTTCCCCCTGAACTAAGTGAATGATATTTGTGTGCTGAATTAAAGTTAGCTTGCCAACCCCTTAACCTTGCTCTCCTTATTAAGGCATATCAAAAGAACCTGGGCTTTCTGGCTGTCTGGCAGCTTTCTGGGTGCTGGCTGTGGGTGGATCTGGACCCCCCACAGAAGTTGCTAGCCAGATTGTTAAAACAATCTCCTTCTTCCTTCTTTCCTGTGGGGTAAGATACCCAATTGAGTGTGTGTGTTATTCCCTCCTCAGGTCAAATCCAATGAGAGCAAGATTCACACTCCCCCAACCTGTCCCCTCTTCCCTTCCTACAGAACTGCTGCTTCTCGCCATTTTTATGCCAGATAACTTACCCCATTCTATCTCTCCGTTTCTGCCTCTCTCAATATATTCCTCTCTCATACCTTAATTTGATTTTATTTTTTTAGATATCATCCCTTCATATTCAACTCAACCTGTGCTGTCTATATATATATATATATATATATATATGTATATATATATATATATATATATACACACACACACACACATTATATATATGTATACACACACATTATATATATGTATACACACACATACACACACATACACACACACACACACATATATATGTATGTATGTATGTTTATATTTATATTCCCTTCAGCTACCCTAATACTGAAGTCTAATGAATTACACACACATCATCTTTCCATGTAGGAATGTAAACAAAACAGTTCAACTTTAGTAAGTCCCTTATGATTTCTCTTTCTTGTTCACCTTTTCATACTTCTCTTGATTCTTGTGTTTGAAAGTCAGATTTTCTATTTGGCTCTGGTCTTTTCACTGAGAAAGCTTGAAAGTCCTCTATTTTATTGAAAATCCATATTTTGCCCTGGAGCATGATACTCAGTTTTGCTGGGTAGGTGATTCATATCATATTCCAAGCCCTTTGATCCCTTTGTGTAGAAGCTGCTAGATCTTGCGTTATTCTAATTGTGTTTCCAAAATACTCAAATTATTGCTTTCTGGCTGCTTGTAGTATTTTCTCCTTGATCTGGGAGCTCTGGAATTTGGTGAAAATATTCCTAGGAGTTTTCTTTATGGGATCTTTTTGAGGAGGTACTCAGTGGATTCTTTCAATTTCTATTTTACCCTCTGGCTCTGGAATATCAGGGCAATTTTCCTTGATACTTTCTTGAAAGATGATGTCTAGGCCCTTTTTTTGATCATGGTTTTCAGGTAGTCCAATAATGTTTAAATTATATCTCCTGGATCTATTTTCCAGGTCAGTGGTTTTTCCAATGAGATATTTCACATTGTCTTCCATTTTTTCATTCCTTTGGTTTTGTTTTATAAATCTCTTGATTTCTCATAATGTTACTAGCTCCTACTTGCTCCAATCTAATTTTTAAGGTAGTATTTTCCTCAGTGGTCTTTTGGACCCCCTTTTACATTTGGCTAATTCTGCCTTTTAAGGCATTCTTCTCCTCTTTGGCTTTTTGGAGCTCTTTTGCTATTTGAGTTAGGCTATTTTTTAAGGTGTTATTTTCCTTAGCACTTTTTGGGTGTCCTTTATCAAGTCCTTGACTTGTTTTTCATGGTTTTCTCACATCACTCTCATTTCTCTTCCCAATTTTTCCTTTACTTCTGTAACTTGCTTTTCTAAATCCTTTTTGAGCTCTTCCATGGCCTGAGACCAGTTCATGTCTTTCTTGGAGACTTTTGATGTAGGCTCTTGGACTTTGTTGACTTCTTCTGGCTGTATGTTTTGGTCTTCTTTGTTGCCAAAGAAAGATTCCAAAGTCTGAGACTGAATCTGAGTGCGTTTTCACTGCCTGGACATGTTCCCAGCCAACTTATGTGACCCGTGAGTTTTTTGTCATGGTATGACTGCTTGTAGAGTAAAGAGTACTTTGTTCCAAGCTGTGTTGTTAAACAAAATTGTCTCCTTAGCATGGCTTTTGTTTCTTTTGAGTGGAAGTACTTTCAGCTGTTAAGTGCTAAGCCCCAGGCCCAAAGCCCTATCAGGTGTGAAACCTGTGTGGGTGTAGATTAATGACTCAAGAGGGGCCAACTCGGGAACCAATGGTCTCTGGCCATTGAGGCAGGGCTTGAGAACACCAGAACCTTGCCTGCAGGAAAGGTGAGCCAAGAGAAAACTACAGCGGAAGTGGAAGCTGTGGAAGCAGGAAGCTGCAGAGGCAAGAGGCTGCTGAAGCAGGAAGCTGCGGAAGCAGGGCTGACCCATGTGTAGACCCAAGAGTGCAAGCAGGAACTTGAGGCCAGTAAAAATGATTTGGCTAAATACTATCTTGCTTTCCTGTGGCCTCCTGGTTACTCTTGTGAGGAGGGCTTTCTGGGCCTGGAGTCTTTTTGTCAAGATGTCGGAATGGGGAGGCTGGTTCACGGATCAGCTGCGGTGGGGCCTAAATAAATTTTTTGTTGTTTTCTACTTAGAGAATTTCTCATACCTTGCGATTTCAAACCATTCAAAAATATACATGATTATATTTGAGTTTATAAATTCGGCCTTACTACTACATAGGCTTGAGGGGTTGCGCTGTTTTTTTTCAGAACTATTTCTATACAGCCAGCTCTGCCACACCAGCACTCTTCCTTTCCCAAGACCTGCCAACCTGGACCTGACTCAAATCTTAAGCAGGCTCTGCTCTCTTGCTCTGATCCACCACTTAATTCCTCCCACTAGGTGGGCCTGGGGCCTGAAGCCACTGCAACTGTAGTTCTGTAGCTGCACCTTAACTCTGCTGCCCCCAGGGTGGTGGCCAAACTGTGAACTCCTTCTTTTTCTCTGTCCCCCACAGCCTTTCCCACTAACCTTCTCTGTTGCCTTCGGTGTTTGTGGGTTGAGAAGTCTGTTAACTGCCATAGCTCACTGATTCAGGGTGCTAGGGCCTGTTCCACCCAGCTCCTGGTCTGGTTGGTCTAGGCACTGCTCATGCTGGGCTCTGCTCCCCCCCCCCAGTTCCATGCAATAGACCTTACCCAACAACCATCCAGGGTATCCTGGGCTGAAGCCTTGCTTCCCTCTGCTATTTTGTGGGTTCTGCATTTCTAGAATTTGTTCAGAACCATTTTTATAGGTGTTTACAGGGACCTGTAGGGGAGCTCATGCAAGTTCCTGCTTTCTAGCTGCCATCTTGGCTCCACCCTCACATGGAGGGAATTTTTACCTGGATGAATCCATAGGGCTGGATCATTCCTTCCTCCTTTAAATAAAATATCATTTGCATGTGTAGATGATCATGCTCCAGATTGGATACCATAGAGCAAGTGCTCCCAAATCTTTAAACAAGGCTCTGAAATTGAGAGTCAGTAGGGTACATACCATAGAAGGAAACTTGCTTGGGAATCAGAAGAACTGAGTTCATACCCTGCTTTTGCTAAGTACCACAGATTTTTCTTAGCCTAATCTACCTCTATCAGATGAATGGCTGGGACTAGTGGCCCCCAAACACTGCAGCCTTGGATGCCACATTGAGTAGATGGCCTTATTCATGGAGATCTTTGTAGAGAGAACAGGATTACTTCACCTCTGGACACAAATGTGCTTTAGAAGTTGTGTACATGTACACGTACACACACATATATACATGCACACATACACATGCACATTCACACACAATAGGTTTTTATTCTTGTTTTTGTTGGTAGGGCAGTGTAATGGCAAGCAAAGTGGTATTTTTGCTGGATTGAACATGCATTGAGTTTTAGCCAATCAGAGACTTGTAGGTGCATTGAGTTCTAGCCAATCAGATATGCATGAATTCAAACAATCAGAGACTGGAGTTCTGGCCAATCAGATGCTGCCTAGAAATGTATATAAGGAGAGCCCAGAGTATGAGAGAAGCAGACATCAAGAGGGTGTTGAAGAGAAGACATTGGGAGAGCTGCCAACATTGAGAAGAAGACAGAGAGAGTCAGCATCAAGACAGCTGCCAGTGTTGACGTGAAAGGAAACATAGAAGAGCTGGCAAGAGGCCTAAAAGAGCTGGGAGTAGACCTCTAGGGCAGAGAGGAGACCTCCAAGAGCACAGAGGAGACCTTTTATGGCAGAGACTTGCTCCAAACTTTGAAGGCAATTGGAGCTGTAGGGCAGAGTTTCCCATGAGAAGGAGGCTTAGCTTAAGCCCCTTTTGAGAGCTGTTAAATTGAACTGAGCTGTTAACACAGAGCCTCTGGACTTTGGAGGGGAATGGTGATGGTGGTGTTGGTGGTGTGTGTTGCTGCCCTGTTAAGCTTCATTTTCCTAGAAACAGAAGTTATGGGCATGAACCCCTGGAGCCTGCTGTTGGGCAGGAGCTTAGAGGGGACCATTCCTCATGAGCTGAGACCTGGTGCAGGAAGTGGAGCACTGCCTATGTGGGGTTATAGGTGAGAGTCAGGAGTAGTCAGCCTACAGAGGAAGAGCCATGGGACTTGTAAGTCAACCTTGAGTCAAGATGAAAGAAAACTTCACTTGGACTCTTGTTTTAGCTCTTCTCAGCACTAAGGCAGTCACGTTGAGTCTTGCTTTTGATTTAATCAAGAGTCTTTGATGACCTGCTTAAGTCACAAGAAGCTTAAGTGACATAAGTTTGAGTCACATGGTTGTGACACCCTCTGCTCCTGAAGAAGTGTGTCTAAATATATGTGTGTGTATGTATTTGTATGTACACACACACATACACAAACACACATATATATACTCATATACATATGTGTATGTATGTGTGTGTGTGTGTATGTGTATACTCTGAGGTTAGCATTTTTGCTTTGGGGCTCACTCATTGGAAGAGAGTTGCTGCCAGGTAGCTGTTAAAGAGCCCTCTGGCTTTGAACACCCAGATGTTGGTGCTTCTCTCTCTGGTAACTATGTATGTATTGTTATGGTCAGACAGAAGCCTGTCTGTTTATTTGTTTTATTTGCTCTATTTATATTTTTTCTGCTTGTAATTTTTGTTTTTTTTTCTCTGAAGTTCATGGTGCTGACTTTTTGCCCCTGAATAAGTGAATGATATATGTATGTTTGATTAAAGTTAGATTGCAAACCCTTTAAAGTTGCTCTCCTTAGAAAAGCAGATCAAAGAACCTGTGCCAGTGGCCCTGCTATGTGCTGGTGTTATTGGCCTTACACAGCCACAGTACCTAAAAGTAACATTGTTATTACAGGAGAAGGAAGAGTTGAAGGAAGAAAGGCAAGAAGCTTTTGTAGTCTCTCGAGATGACTGTGAGGCAAAGGGCTTGCAGAGATTCTCACCATTTAATTCTCTACTTCTGGCTTGGCAGCAGGGTGTTTTATAGTCCTGGAGACAGGATGTGAATAAGTGTAAGCCCCAGAGTAATGGCCTTGCCCCAGCTCATGGGAGAATTTCCAAGGACTGTGAAAAGGCACCACAGGAGCACCATCACAAGAGTGTCCTACTCAGGTATGGTGTTAGCTCTCACAGACTGCTGTAGGTACACCCTGTTTCAGCAGCCTCTCACTTGGGCTTGCAAAAGCCACTGCTGATCAGCATTAGACATTTCGATAAGAAGTCTCATCCAATAGGTGGACACATCTAATGGCTGACCATTTCCCCAGTGGGAGAAGGTGTCTGGGGATTTTCCAAACAGTACTTTTTTGTTTCTTCTATGTATCCCCAAGGAATAAAAAATCCTGGAATCTTATTGGAGAAAGGTTTTAAAGGTTAATGGATGTCCTTCCACCTATGAGAGGAACTGAAGTGATTATTATTTCCAACATTAATAGCTAGGAATTAGTATAATCAGTATTTCAAAAAGGTTTCACTGTGAATAGTTTAAAAAAAAGTCAAGAACTCTGATGAAAGCAATGACCAACCATGCCTCCAGAGGATCAATGATGAATGCAGCCCTGCTCCTGGCACAGAAGTCAGGGATGCAAGATGCAGAAGAGATACACATTTCTGTACATGGATAATGTGGGGATTGGTTTTGCTTAAATATGTATGTTTCCCACCAGGAATTTGTCCCGTTTCATTCTCTCCTCTCCTTCTCTCCCCTACTCTGCTCTCCTCTTCTCCCTCTCAATCTGCCCTCTCTTGTTGTTCTTGTTTTCTTTTCTAAGTGTAGAGTGGTAGAGAGAAATAATAAATGCTTGATATTTGAAAAAAATTTGAATTAAAAACAAAAATTCTAATGCTACCACTAGAACACCTTTTGTCTGTAAGTAGTGTTTCAGTGATTTCGAGCTTCATGGAAGTCGATTCCCATTATCTCCTGGGGGACTGGGTACAGCAGGAAGGCTTTAGTACTTTGTCTTAGCCATGGGTGCTGCCCTGACATTCTACCCTTGTCTTTCCTTGCATCCTCTCTGTGTATAGTTGAAGTTGCTGTCACCTTGGACTTGTCTTTGGGTCCTGAATGCAGCCCCTGCTTTCCCAGCTTTGTTTGCTCCTATAACTGCAAATCTTGTAATGCTCCATTCCCCTTCCCTGTCTATGCTCACCAGTGCTTTGAAGCTAAGTCAAATTCTGCCTTCTCCAGGGAGCCTTCTCCCTTGTTACCCCAGTCAAGAATAACTCTTATCTCCTTCATGCGTTACATAGCATTTGGTCTTAAACTCTATGAAGTTGTTATCATGCAATACTGTGCACTAAAGCCATGAGTGCATGTAACCTAAAGCTCAGGGATAGTGAGCTCTGTTCAAGTCATTCAGGCAAGAAGCAGTAATGAAGTGCTGTCAAGGTGACAAGCTCCATGCTGGGAACTGGATGAAAGAATGAATGGACAATTATCAAGGAAAACTCCCATGATATTCTAGAACCAGAGGGTAAAATAGAAATTGAAAGAATCCACCAATCATCTCCTGTAAGAGATCCCAAAAGGAAAACTCCTAGTAATATTGTAGTCAAATTCCAGAGTTGCTAGGTCAAGGAAAAAAATATTGTAAGCAGCCAGAAAGAAACAAATCAAGTATTATAGAAATACCATCAGGATATCACAAGATTTAGCAGCTTCTACATTAAGGGACTGGAGGACTTGGAATATGTTACTCCAGAGGTTAGAAGAGCTAGGATTAAAACCAAGAATCACCTACCCAGCAAAACTGAGTATAATACTTCAGGAGGAAAATAGATATTCAATGAAATGAAGGACATTCACATATTCTTGATAAACAGACCAGAGTGGAACAGAAAATTTGACTTTCAAATATAAGAATTAAGAGATGCATGAAAAGGTATACTGGAAGGAGAAAATAAGTGATTTATTAAAGTTGAACTGTTTATGTTCCTACAAGGAAAGATAATATTTGTAACTCATGAAACCTTTCTCAGTATTCAGGTAGTTGGAGGGAATATGTGTGTGTGTCTGTGTGTATACATACATACATACATACATAAATATACACATATATAGAGATTATATATATTATATAGAGAGAGAGTCAGAGGCACATTTATATCTATATATATATCTATATATATATATACATATAGAAGGCATAGGGTGAGTTGAATATGAAGGGATGATATCTAAAAAAATAAAATTAAGGGATGAGAGAGGAATATACTGGAAGGAGAATGGGAGAAGTAAAATGGGGTAAATTATCTCATATAAAAGGGCAAGAAAAAGCTTTTACAATGGAGGGGAAGCTGGTGGAGGTAAGAGGCAATGAGTAAACTTTACTCTCATTGGATTTGGCTTAAGGAGAGAATAACATACACACTCATTTGAGTATGAAAAACTACCTTACCCTACAGGAAAATAGAGGGGGAAGGGGATGAGGGGGGAGATGATAGAAGGGCGGGCAAATTGGAGAAGTGGGTAATCAGAAGCAAACACTTTTGAGAGAATAGAATAGGTTCAAAGGAGAAAATAGAATGGGGGGTGGGGTAGGAGGGAGGGAAATATAGTTAGTCTTTCACAACATGACTGTTATGGAAATGTTTTGCATGACTATATATGTATAACCTATATCGAATTGCTTTCTTTCTCAATGAGGGTGGGGAGGGAGAGAGGGAGGAAGAGAATGTAGAAATCAAAGTTTTGAAAATGAATATTAAAAATTGCTTTTACATGCAACTAGGAAAAAGATGTTTGGTGTGAAAATCAATCTTGCCCTACAGGAAAATAGAAGAGAAGAGGATAAGAGAAGGGGGGATGATAGAAGGGAAGGCAGATTAGGGGAAGTGGCAATCAGAATGCATGCTGTCTTGGGGTGGGGGAGAGGGGAGAGATGGGGAGAAAATTTGTAACTCAAAATCTCGTGGAAGTGAATGTTGAAAACTAAAAAATAAATTAATAAAAAGGAAAAAAGGAATGAATGGAAGGATGACTGATGAATGAATGAATGAAGGAAGGAATAGATGAATGAATGAATGAATGGATGGATGGATGGATGGATGGATGGATGGATGGATGCCCAAAGCAGTCAGGCTCTGTGCTCAAGGATATAGAGGTGAGCATGAAATAGAATCTACCTTCAACCTGAGGTCAGAAGTAGAACTGGTCATTCTCTCAGCTCCTTTCCCTTGGCCTTGAACAAATGCTCTGTATACAGGAGATGCACGATAACTGTTTATTGAGGGTTTTTATGCAATAACAATTTTCCATAGTCAAACAGAGTCTCAAGCTCCTCATGCCACTGAAGGACAGGATGGGGGAGTGCCCCAAATGCCAGCTTCCTAAGACATAGATTCTCCCTCCTCCTTCTAACCCAGTCCCCAGCATCACAGCTGCTCAGATCCTAGAAGATGCCAGGCTCCTGTCAATTAATTAGAGTCTGTGTTTAACTAGAGTCCATGTTTCATGTGACTCAGATGAAAAGCTTTATTTTTAAAAATGTGAAATATGTCCTTTGTAAGCATCTGTCAGTGGAATGGCAGCAAGATACAGGCAAGTCTCAGTGTCCAGTGGATGGCTGCAGGCAGGCAGAACCTCAGGGAAGAGCCAAGACTGTGTCTGGCCCATCATCTGCTTCCCAGTTGTCTCTGTCTCTAAGGCAGCTACCACTGGGCAGCTGCTGCTCACCAACTCCTCCAGCTGGCCTCAACAATAGCTAATAGCTAGAGTTTATGAAGCGTTCAGTTTTTCAAACTACTTTACAGATATCATCTCGTTTCATCCTTATAACAACCCTGGAAGAAACTTTTATTATCCCCATTTCGCAGATGAGGAAACTGAAGCAAACAGATGTTAAATGACCTTCCCGTGGTCACTGAGCTAGTGAGCACCTGAGGCTAGTCATGACATCAGGTCTTCCTGACTCTAGGCTCTCTGCTCTATCCACTGCACCCCCTGCTCATTGCTGCTGCTCATCTAGAAAAGGAAGAAATGGTCACAAAAAAGGCACAAGACCTCATCAAAAATAAGCTGACCCAGAGAAAGGTCATTTCTTTTTCTAGTGGGATGATTAGGCTTGTACCAGGGGAATGCTGTGCATGCAATAATTGTCAACACTCTCATTGAAAGTACTTCAAAGCTGGCCAAAAGTTGTGCCATCATTATCTCATTTGAGTGCCACAGCCACCCTGTGAGGAAAATGTCACTAACAAAACTACTTCTTTTCCAGATGAGAAAACTGAGGTTCATGGGGCTTAAGGTACCTACCCATGGTAACACAGTTAGTGTCAGGCACAAGATCTGAACTGTCTTTTTCTGATTCCAAGCCAAAGAAACTCTCCTAAGCCATACTACTAGACTTAGGCAAAATGTTGGACAAAGCCACTTATGTTGTCCTTGTACAAAAGATGGAAAGAGGTGGGCAAGAGGACAGGTGGCTTAAGAAACAGTTCCCTAGCACCACCCAAAAAGCATTTGTTGTTCAATATCAAAGTGGAGGGAGTTCTTTGAGAGTGGGGAACCCAACATAGCTATTCCTGGTCCTATGCCAGGTAATCTTTTTTATCAGGGACTTGAAAAAAGCCCTGGATGTTCTACCAAATCAAAACTGAAGGAGATATGAACCTGAGAGGTAAAGTTGATTCTCAAAGAGTAAAGGACCAAAATATGATGATTAAAGTAATGAGTCAGAACTAATAAGATGAAATGAATAGAAAGAAATGAAGTATCCTTCATTTAGGCTCAAAAACCCAACACCTCATCAATATGATGTGAAGGAAGTGTGGCTAGGGTTTACAGGATTGCAGAATTTGAGAGTTGGAAACAGGGATGTACTGGAATCAGCTTGTTAAATTTTGAAAGTCAATTGTTAAATTTTCTTTGTGAGCATTGACACCTCAGAAATCAACAAATCAGGGCTTGATTGATTGTTTTGTTGATCATATAGACTTAAGAGAGCAATGCAGAAAATCTTAATATTGCAAGTTAAACTTAAAATCATTATGGCTACATTTTTTCCTCCGGGACAGACAGCTGTTAAACATTTACCAGTATAACCTTGGTTAGGAAGGATCTCAGCAAGCTTTAGTCCAATCAACACACAAACAGGATCTTCAATATGACTTATCCAAATGTTCGTCCAGCCTCTGCTTAAAGACCTTAAAGGAGAAAGATAAAGGCCTGCCAATATCTCAGGGATTCCCCTGAAAGGTGGTAGTGGGGGAGGCTATAACTAACATTATTCTGGGAGAACCTATTCATCAGTGTTAAGGAGGAGCTGGGACAAGAACTTCCATATACTATATGGGATACATTGGTGGGGGATGGTTAGGAAAAAAAAAAGATAAAGAAAAAAAGTTCAGGAGCTAAATCAACCAATGCATACTAATTGAATTAAACAGTATGCAAAAAGTTCCATACCCATATTTCCCCCATCACCCTCCACCTCACTAAATAAAGGACCAAGGTGCCTTTTCAGTTTTTTTAAATTTAGGGTTATTTTATCTTATTTTTGTATTTTAATTGCAAAAGCATTCAGTTTTGATTTGTTGTTCCCATATATATTGAAATACTCTGATTTGCATTTATTTTGTTATTAGTGATTTATAGTAGTCTTTTGTGGGCAGCTAGGTGGTGCTGCAGTAGATAGAGTGCTGGGCCTGGAGTCAGGAAGACTCATCTTCCTGAGTTCAAATCTGACCTCATTCACTTACTAGCTGTGTGGCCCTGAGCAAGTCATTTAATCTTGCTTGCCTCAGGAGAACATTGTGCCTCCAATTTCTTTGCCTTTCCACTGGCCATACTCCATGCATGGAATGCTCTTTCTTTTTACCTCCATCTCCTGGATTCCCTAACTTTCTTCAAGCTCCAGCTAGAATCATCCCTTTTGTAAGAAGTCTCTTTTTGTCTCCTATTACACTAGCACCTTTCTTCTAAGCCTGACTCTCATTTATCTCGTCTCCATCTTGTTGTACCTCATTATTGACATGGGGTGGGGAGTTAGTCCTCATTAGATTGAGTGTCCCCTTGAAAGTGAGAAAGCCAGGACTGTTTTTGACTTTCTTTTCATCCTTCCAAATAGTGCTGAGCCTCGGACATAGTAGATGCTTAGTCAATGTTGGTTGGTTGAATCATTCATACCAGGTTCCCAACTTCTATGAATGAGTTTCTTGAGGAGAGGCAGCCAGTTACAAAGAAGGATGATGACAATAACAAGTGACATTCTTAGAGCAATTTAAATTTGGACAAACACTTGATGCATATTCTCTCACTGGGTCCTCACAATGGCATGGCAAGACAGTTCCTAGCCCATCCCTCTAAGAACAAACAGAGTCATCTGGGGGAGGGTGGAGCTGCATCACAACACACTCTATAGAACTGCTGACCTAGGCCAAAACAACCCAACTCATGTGTCAAAACATTTGGAAAACAAAGGGCAAACAACAAGAACAACGGGGAGGAGTGGTATCCCACCTACAGAAAATGAACCAAAGCAGAGGGAAACATGATGAATTCAAAGAACTATAGGACTCACACGAAGTAATATAAAGGGAAGGGAGAAGAAACAGAAGTAAATGAAATCTTCATGTGTATGTGTGTGTGTATGCGCACATATGAACATACACCTATTTTTACACACAATTAACTATTTGCATGGAGATATAAAAAGGAAAAAAAAACCCTTGTTCCAATGCAATGACCAACTTTGGTTTTATATCATTACTTTTAACACATACACAAACACATACACACAGAGTTCTTTTTAACATTTGGTAAACTACAAAAGTGTGAAGTTACAAGTACTATTAATCTCAATACCTTTTTATGTTATTCTGCCTAAAATTTGTCTGGAAATGAGATTTTTGTAATCTATAGTTCTTCTGTGAGTTTATTCAGAATTGTTTGCTGTGTCAAACTAAAATTTGTTCATTCCCCCAAACAAAAGAAATGACTTGTCACAGGCTCCTTCTTTGGTAGATGAAGCCAATTTCTAATTTCTTCTGATGCCTGCTTTCATGACTTATCTACTTCTTGCCCGGCGGTCCCTCTCTTCTTATTGGTCAGAGTTCTCCATTACTAGGTGTGTTGTTAAGCAAAATTGTCTCATTAGCGTGGCTTTTGTTTCTTTTGAGTGGAAGTACTTTCAGCTGTTAAGTGCTAAGCCCCAGGCCCATGGCCCTGTCAGGTGTGAAACCTGTGTGGGTGTGGATTGGTGACTTA
>JAQQSZ010010021.1:0-12620 GCA_028646595.1 Phalanger gymnotis
CCATCCGTCCCGGTGCTTTCCCCACTAACCTTTTGCTGTTTGTGGGTTGTGAGGTCTGGTACATGCCACAGCTCAGTAATTCTGCATGCTAGGGCACCCTCCGCTCCACTCCAGGTCTCGTCGGTCCGTGGTCTGCTGCGCCGTGCCGCGCCGCGCCGCCTCGCGCACTGGGCTCTGCTTGGCTCAGCTCCGCTCCCCTCGGCTGGGGGCTGGGAGTTCTGTTCGGGACAGACCTTACCCCGAGACCATCCAGGCTGACCTGGGCTGGAGCCCTGCTTCCCTCTGCCCCTTTGTGGGTTCTGCAGTTCTAGAATTGGTTCGGAGCCATTTTTTCATAGGTTTTTGGAGGGACTTGGTGGGGAGCTCACGCCAGTTACTGCTTTCGAGTTGCCATCTTGGCTCCGCCCCCCAGTTTATTTTTAAGGTGTTATTTTGTTCAACATTTTGGAGTGTCTCCTTTTGCAAGCTCTTGTCCAGTTTTTCATGATTTTCTTGCATCACTATCATTTCTCTTCCCAATTTTTCCTCTACTTCTCTTACTTGCTTTCTAAACTCCTTTTTGAGCTCTTCCACCGCCTGAGACAAATTCATATTTTTCTTGGAGGCCTTGGATGTAGGAATTTTGACTTTGTTTTCTTTTTCTGATTGTATCTTCTAATCTTCCTTTTCACCAAAGTTAAGATTCTATAATCTAATTTTTTTTTTCTGCTTTTTGCTTATTTTCTAGCAAATTACTTGCCTTTTTATCTCTTCGCTAATGTAGGTCTCTGCTTCCTGCATGGAGGGTGTACTGTTCCAAGTTTGAAGGGTTTTCTGCAGCTGTTTTCAGAGATCTTTCTAGAGACCTGTAAATTTTCAGTTCTTCCAAGGTTATGTGATGAAAGAAGTGTTTACTCCTCTCCTGGTCTGAGCTATGCCTGTGAATGATCACAACCAGTCTTTTCTGCCTTCGAACTGTTAGGAGGGTTCCTTCTCTACTGCTGCCATAGGCTCTGCCATGCCATGACATGTCCTTTGTCCCCATGACCACCACCCAGGATTGTGACCCAGATTGAAGCAAGAGAAAAACAAGAAAATCCTACCTCAGCACCAGCCAAGAGATATTTGCAATCCCCCTCTGATAAACTCCTTGATTCCCCCACAATTTGTTGACCAGGAGCTCCAGAAGAAATCATTGCCACTGCCTCTGCCTCTGCTGCACTGGGGCTGGGGACAGACTAGACTCTTTTATCATGTGGTCTGACAGAACTTTCCTACTGTCCTTCTTAGTTGTCTTTGGCGTTTCTGGGTTGGGAAGTTTGGAAACCACCACAATTGTCAGTGGTTCTACACCCTGAGGCCTGGTCTGGCCCTACTTCTGCCAGCATGGCCCACTCTGGATTGTCTTGGGCTGGAAATTTGTCTCACTGTATCATTTTGTGTCAACTTACAGTGTTAGAGAACTCCCTGTGGGTAGTGATATGTTAAGTCACTTGTGAGGATCACATAGCCAGTGGGTATCAAGGCAAGAATTTGAACCCAGATTTCTCAACTCCAAGTCTTTCCTTCCACACACTATACCAGGCCCTCTACCTCTATTTTAACTAATTATTTTAGTAATTGTTGAGGTTGTAGTCTTGGTTTTTTTAATTCTACTGATGGAAGAGAGGTTATGTCAGCATCCTCTAAATTTCATGCCTTAGAGTAAAGTTATGGTCATCATACCCTAGTTACAGTTTTGCTCTTGAATTTTAATTTCATTCCCATTATTGTTCTTTTAGGTTCTGTCTCCTTTGACCAAAAATCTCTTCCACCGAGCCATTATGCAGAGTGGAGTTGTCCTTCAAAAAGCTCTGTTCAGTTACAATGTCAAACCAATTACTGAGGTAGGCTCCTTACATTATATGCCTTTCCAAACACTTCACTGCGTTTATATACTTAAAGTGGTCCAAGCTGGAGTAAGATGTGCAAATTGAGAGAATCTGCCCCAAAGTTTCCCTTGGACTATGTATGCCTGACTTGGGTAGAGCATTCTGACCTTGTATTGGTCTGATCAGCCACAATAGGATGCATTATAACTAGATTCTAGTATAGAAATGTCATTTTGTTCCTCTTTCAAGAATGAAGAACAACAAAACAAGGTGAAAGTTGGAAGTGATGTTAGAAGTCATCTATTTTAATCACTTCATTTTCCTTCAGAAAGGAGGCCCTGAGTGAAGAAGTGACTTACCTATGTCACATAGGAAACCAGGGGTAGATCCAGGATTTGAACCTGAGTCCACTGACTTCAGATTCAGCACATTCTTCTATACCATGTTGTCATACATCCAGGCACATAGAGGTTTGGGTAAAACTATTCTACCCTGTTGGCTCATATGAAAAAGTGTTTCCTGTTATATTTTGTTACAGAAAGTTGCAGTTATTGCTGGATGTAATACAACCACGTCAGCCACTCTGGTTCAGTGTATGAGGCAGAAGACTGAGGATGAGATCCTAAACATAACTGAGGAAATGGTAGGTGATCTTAAGGTTCCTTATCTCTTGCCCTTTCAACAGTTTTTGTTATATATTGTCACTCAAGTCTCTCAAGTTCCCTTGAATACGATATGGATGTTTCCCAATGACTAATACACTGTCATTTCTGGAAAGGGAAATAGCCATTTTTCTGGGGGGAGAATATATATTATATACATATGTGTGTGTGTGTGTGTGTGTGTGTGTGTGTGTGTGTGTGTGTGTGTATTTGCCAGAGTAGTAGCTGTATTGTTGGGAGCAGATGTCATGGTTGGTAAGATCAGGAAAGAATTCTCCTCCTATAGTACAACTAGCCTACCATCTGGAAGCTTTCTATTTTTGCTAACTGGATGCTAGGTTTTGTTGTTTCTTTGCTGAGGATTCAAAGCATGACAGGCAGTAGCTATATTTTGGCCCAGTGTGAAAAAACATCTTGCTTATCCCATCCTAGTTATAGCTCTAATTTTCACAAAGGTCCCTCCTAAAACCCTTAGTTGACTCAATTGATCACCTAAGTAAAGATCTGGGAATTGGATTTCTTGGTTTTGTTTCTGATGTCTATGTGTCTACATGCCTAAGTATAGGAGTCTAGGTCAGAAAACCATTTGAGGTTCCTCTTCATTCAATTAAAGTATCTTAGAGAATCTGTTCTTTTAAAGAAATCCAAGGCATAGAGAAAGTGTCCTGTGTAACCTTCAGAACCTGAAGTCTTCAGGACTTCCCTGAAGAGTGGGATATTTGCCATATGCACTATCTGCCTTCTCAGTGAACGCAGACTGACTCTGGACTAAGATTGTATTCACACATGCAAAATGCAGCCTTGAGATGGTCATTTAGATCTTCTCAAGCCCCAAACACATTGGGATGATAACTCCAGCAACTGAGGCCAAAGCAGTTTGTTGGACCTAGAATGACTTGTATATGTGCTACAATTCTCTAATTTACACATGTGGTAAAAGTGCATCAGCAACAACTAAGAAATCTTGGGAGAATCCATAGATTTCAGAGATATAGAGAACAAGGGCCAGGCCCTTCTGGAGTGTTCAAACTGCAGTGATGGGACTCTTTCTGCATGAATTTCATCAACATTTGGCATAGTTTGCAGCAAATGTAATCTTTAATATAGGCTTATTAAATAGATAATGCTGTCTTTTTTCTCCACTTTCTCTCTTAGAATGATGCCTAAGTATTGGTGGTGATGGGTTAAGAAAGATTAGATTTATTCAATAAATTGAGAAAAGAATGGCACCACCCATTTCTAGGACAGTTTACCTCACCTGTATTTCCTTCCAAAGGCCTATCATGTGTTAGGGATAAGTAGGAGGAATAAACACTTGAGTTAGTGGTTCTGTGCATGATTTCCTAGAGGCCTTGCTATTCTCTTTGTGGCTCTTACAGCTTGACTTTGTCAAGATGTCTGGGAGACCAGAAGCCATGGGCATTTCTTCCATGAGTATCTTCTTGAGAAAACTGTAAGAATGTACCTGCTTGTCAAGTGAATTAGCAAGATCAGCTCTTTCTGGGAAATTTTTCTTACCCATTCTTCTTTTTTTGCCTTTGTAGAAATTAGTCAAGTTAGATTTCACAGGAGATCCCAAAGAGGTAATTTATTTTTTAAGTCTGATTTTAACTCTTGGTTCCTTTAAATTAGTCAATCAGTCAGTTAATAAACACTTATTTTCTTCCTGCTTTGTGTAAGGTACTCTGATAAGTGATAGAATTCTAGCTGCTAAGTTATACTTAAGTATGGAAAAGGCAACTGTCTTGGAATGGAATAATTCAATGCCATATCCTTTAATAGGACCTCATCACACTATCTGGACACAATTAACTAAACCTGAAAATTCCTTTTCAGTGTCAGAGTAGCTTCTTAACCAAAGATTCTTGATATATATATATATATATGTGAGGGTGTTTGTGTGTGATGGACCACTTTGGCTCTTAGAAGGTGTTTTAATGTATTAAAATTATAAAATAAAACCCACACAATTCCAGGGAAATTAATTATGTTGAAAAATAGTTATCAAAATATATAATTAAAAAACCTAAGTTTACAGATCCCAGTTTAAGAAACCCTAGCAAGGCTCAATATCACTTTTTTCACACTGTCCTAACATCTCTGCCAAAATAATTCTGTACATGAGAATGCTAGAAGTAAACTTTTTATTTCCATTCATGTCAGATAATTTCAACTTTAAAAAAAAAATTCTAGACTAGGAAAATATTTAAGTGGGCCAGTGATGTCCTGCAGTAGCTCTCAGAGATGAGACCAAGGCTCAAGGAATTTAAAGCCATACTAACCAATCTCTACCATCCCTTGTATATCCTTCAACAACAACTGTAATTATAATAGGATGCTTTTGGTTTGTGCTAATTATTAAGTGGAACATATCCGGGGTTGATTAAACATTTGACATTCCAAGGCTTGTTGACTCATTTCAGTAGTAATCAGGTTCTCCCTTGCTCTAACACTGTCATCATCTTTGCAACAAGGTTAGTTTATCCTCTTAGGTAGGTTAGTATACGTAGAAGATACTAAAATTCCATTTTTCTTCAATATTTTCCTAAAATCACTCAGTCCAATAAGTCCTCTTGAACTAAGTAGAAGTGAAATCATGATAAATTCCCTTCAATCCCACTGTCACTATGTATGTCCTTCTGAATTGTTCCAGCTCCTTGCCCCATGATTTTACTTAAGCCCCGGTTTGTACACAATGTAAATATTTCATTTTTTCTTGCTTCAGTTACCATATTCTATTGATAATCTACCTATGCAGTCTGGTTTATATTTGTGGCAGCATGCTAGAGAGGAAAATGTCCTGGATTAGAAATTAGGAAAACTGGGAATAGTCTATAAGTCTGGGCGTTTCCATTCTCCCCTTAGAGCCTCAATTTCTTCATCTGTAAAAGAAGGTGATGTAGAATTTATTACCCTATAGATGACTATGAAAGCTTCTTAAGGACAAGACTGTTCGCGTTCCAAGTTTGGAATCTTTCTATCACTAGCATTTAATTATAGAAATGTCTATAAAAAGAATGTTTGTTGAATAAGGGGGTTGGACTAAGTGATTCCTAAGGTCTCTTCTAGCTCTGTGTCTTATGATTCTGTAACCCCCTTAAACCTCACTTTTCTTATCTGTATGATAATGCAATATAATAGTCCTTTCACTACATACCTCATGAGATTGTCAGAATCAAATGATGTAAGAGATGTCTATGTGATTTAAAAATGAGAAAGTGCTATAATTATACAATGGATAATTTTATTCATAGATTTTAAGCATTGGAAGGACTCTTATTAGCACTCATCTAGGTCAACTCAAACCTGAAAGGACTCCCTACTACAACATACCTGACAAGTGATCATCTAACCTCTTCTTGAGGACCTCCAGTAAGAGGGAAATCACTACCACCCAATGAAGTTCAGTTCAATTTTTGTTGTTGCTTTTGTTGCTGTCCAGTCGTTTCAGTTCAGTTCAATTCTTTTTATCCGGGTCTGGAGCTCTATCTATTGCAGCACCTACCTGCATGTACTACAATTTTGGACAGCACTAATTAAGAATTTTTTTCCCTGATGTGAATCACAAATTACTTCTTTGTAACTTCCACTCATTGCTCCTGATTTTCCCTTCTGGAACAAGTCCCAGATTTCTACCTGACAGTCATTCACATTCTATAACATGGCTGACATTAGCTTCCCCTCCCCACCAAGTCTTGTTTTGCAGTATCTTCAACAAACCTTTATATGTTGTGGATTTAAATCCCTTTACCATTTTGGCTGCACTCATCTGAGTAATTGAACAAAATACTTGGGATGATGTTTGATGAGGGCAAAGTACAGTAGGACTATCATCTTATTCCTGGAAGTTATGCTTCTCTCAATTCAACCTAAGATAATATTAGCTTTTTGGGCTTCTACATCCTCCTGCTGACTCATATAATCTCTGTAAAAAAAAGTCTCCAGATCTCATTCAGACAAATTGCTATATTATCATTTTCCCCATATTTTACTTAATAAAATATATTTTTGAATCCAAGTGTGAGATTTACCATTTGTTCCCAAAAATTTGATTTTATCAGTAAGGCAAGATTCATGACCTCGAAGATGACCATGAACATACCTGTATATTTCAGAATTGAAAAGTATAAGAGATTCTCTAGGTAGAAGGCAGAGGAAGTTTAACATTTATTTAGACACAAGAGGATCAAACCCCAACACAAATAACTCCAACCTGACATAGCAGTAATTGTTTTCCAAAACCAATAAGTCCACTTCAATGTATCAACAAGGAAATTATAACACAGTATTACAGCTGGGGGCCAGGACATCCTGTAACCTTCCCCTCTGCTAGGCCCTTTCCAACGCTCATGAATCCTAATTGTCTGCTTGCCTGCATCCTCTCCCCTTGCAGCTCTCAGAATCCTTGTAGTCCTCTGGATTCTCTAGTTTGTGGATTCTCCATTCTCCAATCTCACGATTCTCTATATTCTCAGTTCTCTGGTCTCCATGGCTCCCTGGTCTCCACTCTCTGCTCTGCACTCTCTCTCTCTCTCTCTCTCTCTCTCTCTCTCTCTCTCTCTCTCTCTCTTTCTTGTAGCTATAGCACCTCTCTGAGTTCTGTAGCTCACTAGTCTTTGAGCTCTCCACAGATTCTGAGTTCTATGGCTACCTTCTGGGTATATATACTCATTTTAGGACCGCAGGGCTTCATGCCCAATCAGAAAAAGGGTGTAGGTCTGGGGCTTAATATTTAGTAAATAAAGAGTGTTAACCTGGGGCTTAGCACCTAGTAAGTAAAGGATGTAGGGCTGCGTGCAAACAAACTTCTAATCAAACTTCCCTTAACTAGCCTCACCTGATGCCTGTTGAATGGGTAGGAAAGATCTTTAATCACTGATTGTCGTCACATAGATTCAGTCCAATGCTCTTTCAAGACATTTTTGAATCCTTACTACCTTTCTGTGTGTTAGCTTGCCCATCTATCTTTGGGTCATGTGCACATTTGATATTCACTTAATATATGCCTTTATCAAAATCAGTGATGAAAAGCTTAAATAGCACACAGCCAGGCATGAGTCCCTGGAACACTCCAATGGGGATCTCTTGCCTATCTGATATTGAACCATTGAGGGTGAAGGCCCTCTAGTTTATGCCAAAGGAGGATGAGATTAAGGAATGAGCCATGTTTAGCCTATAGAAAGGAAGACAGAAAAGGAACATAGTAGCTGTGTTGAGGTAGTGGAAGAGTTGTCACATAGTAAAACAATTTGATTTGTTTTTTGGTTTGACTCCATAGACTACCTCCAGGTGCTGCAGAGGCTTGGTACAAAAGAAAACTTTGTAATATTTAGAGCTATTTTAAAATATAGTAAGTTGCCTGAGAAGATATATTATAGAGGGAATTGTAGTTGAAGTTTACCAATTTGGAATAAACAGCCTCTGAGCTCTCATGATTCTGACTCTAAGATTTTGAAATTCTGTGACAGGATGAAAAAGCCAAACAGGCAACATACAATGAATGCTAATTAGGCAATTGAATCTAAGGTGATATGTGTGTGTGGGTATGTGTATGTATATATGTGTGTGTATTTCTATCCATCTACGTCTACTAATCTATCTATCTATCTATCTATCTATCTATCTATCTATCTATCTATCTATCTATCTATCTATAACTATCTACCTATCTGTGTGTATGTATATATACATATATACATATGCATGTATATGCATATGTATAAACATGCACATATCCATACTTACATTTGTATATTACACATATACATGTATTACCCAATTTTTTTCTATATTCATATATTTACATGTATGTTTATATGTCTACATATATTATCTGAGTTTGTATTTCTGTATGTATTTCTATATGGGTTTATACACACATGTGTATAATTTATGCATTTGTGTGTGCATGTGTTATGATGTTAGCTCATAGATCTATTTTTGAATGCTTCATAATTCTGTGGATCATATTATCTTATAGAGAAATAAATTGAGATTTAGAGATAGTAAAGTATTTGTGCCATAGATTGCTTAGAAATATTAGAGTTGTGGATCAAATTTTGCCCTTCTGGTTCCATGTTCTGTACTTTTTATGATTAAATTAATGCAAAATGACTTTCAAAGAGGAAGAAATCTATGTAACTTAGAATAACCTAGGGAAGACTACTTGACAAAGTGGCACTTTAGCTTGGCCTCAAAGAGATGAGGAAGGGACACATTTCCATCCAATAATTTCTCTCCATGATAATCCTTTACAATAGACTTGTTTTTCATACAGTCGTGCTTTTTTTGCATTTTTGACCATACAACCATTAAACTTTTTTTTTGATATTCTAATCTATTGTACTAAAATCAGTTGTAAGGAAGCCAATTGATTCAAAAGTAGCAATTTTATGGTGAGATAAAGCCAATGCCCACAACTATCCTTGCAGTTCAGACACCCAGAGTAAAGTTTCAGGTCCTTTTCCCTGCTGACCTTACAAAAGGATAAGGAGATGGTATCCCTGCAATAAGCTACATAGGATTGACATAAAAAATGAAATCATTTCTGTGTTGGGGAAAAAACAACCTGGCTATTTTTTTTCTTCCAGAAATATATGTTCCTACCTACAGTTGTGGATGGAGTATTTTTCCCCAAAAGTCCTAAAGAGCTCCTGGATGAAAAGCAATTTGGTGGCATTTCCTTCATGATGGGAATTATCAGTCATGAATTTGGCTGGCTTCTTCCAACTGTAAGAGCTTTGTGTTTATTCTGGAATCTTGTGTTCTCTTTTTCTCACCGGGACCAGAAATTCCCCATTGGTTAAGCTGAGAAAAGGTTTCATTCAGTATGTTGAGCCTCCTCTTCTGCTGATTCTGAGTTAACAATCCTATACTTCTCTCCCCCCACATAGAACTTCATTTCTAAGGAACTGCTTTAGGCAGTTTTTACGTTGTTGCAGGGATAAGACTGGTATTTAGCACTCTCCTACTCAAAGAATCTTAGAATATTGGAGGTGGAAGGCATAGAGTCCAAACTTCTCATTTCCCAGATGAGAAAGGCCATAAAAGGGAAGAGATTGCCTCAGGTTGCTGCATTTTTTTAATGTCAGGACAAAGATTAGAGTCCAGATCTTCTCCCATTTTGTATTCTATCGCATGACCCATAAAATGTTTAATGTTCTTGTTCCACCTCAAGATTCCTTCCTATTATAATTGGAAATTTTTGTATGAAATCTTGGATTTGACACTTCCTATATCCCTCAGTGTAGAAGTAATATGATACTGTGGGAAGAACACCAGATTTTAATTCTGCCCACATGGGTTTGAATCCTGGATCTGTCACTAGCTTTTCTGTGACCATGTGTATATGACTTAATGTTCTTCTGTGAACTTAAATTTCCATATTTGTAAAATGAATTGGTCATACTAAATTATGAAGCTATTCAGCTCTTAAGTCTTGTGATAAATTAACTCAATGGGATATAAATGTAGCTATTCACCTGTAAATTGTTCAAGATTACATCTACCAGTGGAATCCAAATAAACTAATGGATTGTGGTTCTAGTATCAGTTTGCTCCCCTTCAGGTTTATTGCTATGCCAGGAAGCTAGAAGCTGCCCATTGACCAACCCTCTGGGCACCATGGGACTCCCAGTTCTGTCTTCCTGGAAGAAATGGTGCAAATGCAGCTTTTAAAAGTTGGAAAAAATGCTATTTTTCTTCTCTTTTTAGTTTTGTGATTTCCTGAAACATTTAGTGAACTATGTTAATCCATTGAAATAACCCTATTCATTAGAGAACTTTAATTCAAATTTAAACATAAAATAAAATAATTTCCCTAATTTGTATCACAGAGACAGTTTTAATTGCTCTCTGTAACCATTAATGCTTTATGAGAATCTTTTTTTTTTCCTTTTTAGGCTATGGGATATCCTCTGTCAGATGATGGATTGGACCAAGAGATAGCAACAACACTATTATGGGACTCCTATCCACTTGTTGTAAGGAATTTAGAAATATAGAATATAAGATCTGGGAGGAATTTAAGACCTAAATGGCTGAAGTTGAAAAGAAAAGCTCAGAACATAGAATGTTAGAACTTAAGGGATCTCAAAGCCCTCGTCTGATAGATGGAGAAACTGAGGCCAAGAGTAGGGAAGCAGTTTCCCAAAGATTACACATCTAGCCTGTGACAGAACTGGGACTAAAACCCAGGTCTCATGATGCCAATTCCAGTGCAATTTCCACAGCACCATTATTCTTTCCATCTCAGGTCAGACACCAATTACTCAAAGTAATTTAACTGAGAGGTACCCATTTGGTTAGAAAACTGAAATCTTTGCATTTCATTTGGTATTTTTAAAGCAAATCTTGACAGTTAAATATTCTATCATCATAAGTGTCAGAGGGTAAAATATTTTAAACCGCAAAATTCAAAAACTAAATTTATTACCCATACAGAAAAAAAGAGCTGTGGTCCTCTTACCTTCAGAGGAAAACCAGTGAGAGAATACATGTAGTGAATTTGTCATATCTTCTCTAATGAACGCCTCCATTCAGTTTATAAGTATTCTTGGCTATCTTGGAAGCATATGTGAAGTAGCATATTCTTATAGTTTTTTAGGCATTCATCCAAATATACTTTGTATTTGGAGCTGTTCTACCTCCCTCTTAGATTATAGGTTCTAGGAGGGCAGGATGGGGGCAGGACTTGACCTGTGATTTCATTATAAATTCCTCATGAGAAACATTCTTCTACCAATTCAGGTTGGCAACTTCTCAGCAACTTAGAGTTTTAAATAAGAGCCTTTAGCATGAAGACGCTAAGTGATTTGTGCGGAATCACAAAACCAGTGTTTTTCCAGGGGCAGGATTTGACCCCAAGTCCAACTCCCTATCTACCATGTCATGCAGTAGGAAACCTACCTTTTTCATCTCTATATTCTGAGAATTGCCTAGCACAGGGACCAAACACAAAGTAATAGTCCTTAAAATAGGCATCTTCCTCCACATGTCAATAGTGTATTCTACAAAAATAAGATTTTTAGATGAGACATTTAATATTAAGTTAACATAAGCAATGTTTTAAGTTATTGGCTTGAACAATTTATGGCAAGATTTCCTAAAATTATGAACGGAATTGTTTATAATGCATTCACAATGTTGTGAAATATACGAGGTGGAGTAACTTTAAGATATCAAGTCAATGGAGAGATGAATTGATGGATAAATGGTAGAAATGAATGAATGCATTCTTACCCATGTTTCTTTCCTTACTTCATTGCCCATTTCAGGAAATCCCCAAAAAGCTTACTCCTGTGGTAACTCAGGAGTATCTTGGAGTGACAGATGATCCTGTTGAAAAGGAAAGACTTCTTTTGGATATGCTAGGAGACTTGATGGTTGGGATCCCAACTGTGATTTTGACTTGGCTTTACAGGGGTAAGTTTCTGAGGAATACGGAGGGGGATGGTGATACAGCATGATATATCCCTTCCAACTTTCAGTCAAAGATTTTAGCTCACTCTATACCTACTTGGGACAGACCCTAACCAGAGACATTGTAGACCTTGCTTATATAATAAAAGAAATTTGGGAATTTGAAGACTTGAACTCAAATCCTTGCTCAAATATTTCCTCAAAGGAAATATATAGGACAAGGACATGAAATTTATCAAGGAGGATATAGGGAAAGATTGTGAGACAGAGGCATTGCTTAACCTAGATTAGGGAAATTGGTCAGCTGGGGAGGAGGAGCACTATGGAAAGCAGCCCAACCTTAACCATGGTTGATAAATATTGACTATATGGTATACAGTTATGTCTTCCACATCACAATTTTCCCCAATGTGGTTTTGATATATGGTTGGCATAAGAAATTCAATGGGAATTTTTGGGAGTTTTGCAGAAGCTGCAGATGACAGAGGAAAAATTTAGAAACTCAGAAATACATAAATATATGCATGGTGATAAAAAATATCAATCCAAATTTTACAGCAAGTTATTATAAACAGCTCCTAAAGAAAAAAAAGGAAAAAAATAAGACTTCTTCTCTGGTGGGCAGAGAAGGCCAAAACATTTTATGCTGATTTTCTAGATCATGAGGAAGTCACACACCAACCTCCAT
>JAQQSZ010010022.1:0-12620 GCA_028646595.1 Phalanger gymnotis
TGGCTTGATGGTTAACATTTAAAAAACCCTAAGAGCATTGCATCTGGTCCCATCACTTCCTGGCAAATAGAGGGAGAAAAAATGGCAGCAGTGTCAGATTTTGTATTCTTAGGCTCAAAGATCACTGCACATGGCAACTGCAGCAATGAAATTAAAAATCTCTTGCTCCTTGGAAGGAAAGCTGTGGTAAATCTGGACAGCATACTAAAAATCAGAGATGTCACCTTGTCAACAAAAGTCCATATAGTCAAAGCTTTGGTTCTTCCAGTAGTAATATATGGCCATGAGAGTTGGACTATAAGGAAAGCTGAGCACTGCAGAGTGATGCTTTCAAATTGTGGTGCTGAAGAAGACTTTTGAGGGTCCCTTGGACAGCAAAGAGATCAAATCAGTCAATATTGAAAGAAATTAACTGTGACTGCTCATTGGAAGGACAAATACTGAAGTTGAAGCTTAAATGTTTTGGCCACATAATAAAGACAGGATTCACTGGAAAGGACTCTGATGTTGGGAAAGATTGAAGTCAAAATGAGAATGGGGCAGCAGAGGATGAGATGGATAGATAGTATCATGGAAGCAAGGAAAATGACTTGGACAGACTTTGGGACACAATGGAGGATAGAAGGGCCTGGTATACTATGGAGACATGAAGAGTAGGACACAGCTGAATGAATGAACAACAACAATTATTATTATTATTATTATTATTATTATTATTATTATTATTATTACTGGGCTAGTCACCAGGCCTCTGGTGTAGCAAAAACTTTATTCTCTGAGCCTTCTACTGAGCTCCAGCTGAGCTCAAGTAATGTTTACAGACCAATTAAGGATGTGCTGGTAAATGTTTAACAACTAGGCTTCTATTTGCATTATGAACATTTTTCTAGAAATCAACAAAACAATGAACCAATTCCAGATTTGTAGTTAGCTTACTTCTGAGGTGTAAATTGAATACTGAAAATTTAACCATCAGCTCAAGTGGTTAGTGCTGGTGTGCTCCCCTGTTCTAAATCACTTCTCCCTCAGATTCCATGGCAGTGAATCTTCTCCTCTCTGAGTACTCCCCCATTTCTTTTGTTGGCTCCTCTGCCCTCCCATTAAAGGTGTGTCCCTCAAGGTTCTGTCTTTGTACCCCTTTTCTTTTTTCTATTACATTCTGATAGCTTTAGCTATGACTCTGTGCAGATGACTTCCAAAACTACCCATTTGTTCCTAACTTTTTCCCCAGATCTCCAGTCCTATCTATACTATCTTACCATACATTTTCACTTGGATATCCCATCCACATCTGAAGCTCCATGATGTCCATAACTAAACTCATCATCTTTCCCCCTAACCCTGATTCTCCTCCCAACAACTGTATTTCTGTGGGATAGGCCACCACCATCATCCTACACACCCAGGTTCATAATCTTAGGAGTTACTTTTGACTCTTCACCCCACCATCCACATCCAATCAGTTGCCAAATGTTATCCTTTCTATCTCCTAAATATTTCTTACATTTTTTTCCTTCTCTGCACTCATACTGCAGTCATCTTTGATCACCTAGATTGTTAGAATAGCTTCACAGCTGGTCTCCCTGCCTCAGTCTCTCCTCTTTCCACTTCATCCTCCACACGGCTGCTTGAGTCATCTTCCTAACAGCACCAAATCATTTCTCTAGTAAAAAACAGAACAAAACAAACAAAAAGCTTCAGCGGCACTCTATTGCCTCCCTGATAAAAAAAAATAGTGTGAACTCCTGATCATGGAATTCAAGGCCATTTATGATTTGGCTCCAATTTTCCTCTCTATCCTCATTTCCCTTTATGTACTATATATACATTTTGTGAGCAGCTAGGGGTGGTAGAGAGTGTAGTTAGGAAGTTACTTCCTGAGTTGAAATCTGGCCTTAGATACTTCCTAGCTGGGTGACTCTGAGCAAGTCACTTAACCTTGTTTGCCTCTGTTTGCTCAACTATAAAATAAACTGAAGAAAGAAAAGGCAAACTACTCCAGCACCTTTGCCAAGAAAACCCCAAATGGGGTCACAAAGAGTCTGACACAACTGAACAACTATACATTCCAATCAGACTAGACTACTTTGTCTCTCCTGCTTGCAATGGCCTCCCTTCCCTCATTTCCATCTGATGAAGTTCCTCCCCTTCTTAAAGGTCTTTGTTCATCTCCCCACCCCAGCTGAAAGATAATAAGTTCTTAGTATTTATAGCTGGAGGAGACCTTCGAGATCATCAAATGCAATGCTGCATTCTACTCCCCCTCCCCCGCCCCTATTTTACTGAAAGAAAAATGAGTTCTATGAAGGTTAAATAACTTGCCTAAGACATATGAGGAGCAAGACCAGATTGGTGCCCAAGGCTCTTTCTGCCATGCCACAATTTCTCCTTCCTCAAATTTTCCATTGCACTTTGTACAGGTTTACAGTTATAATGTCCTTTGTACTATAATTATTTGCGTATTTCTTTCCCTCATTAGATTGAAAGTTCTTGAAAGCAAGGTCTGTATCCTATGTATTTTTGTATTCCAAAGCTAATACAATGCAATGCAATTGAACTGAATTGCTGAATTGAATTGAATTTGAAAGATAACATCCCTGAGTTTTTTCTTATAAAATTCCAACCAACTTGACTAATTTTTTCCACTTTTTTATTTGACCAAATCAGTGGGTCATATTGACCTTGTTTAGCTATAGCCAGTAGCAGAGAGAAGAGGAGACAGGAATGTGGAGTAGGCAAGTAGATGAAGAGAGAGAAGTGGGAAGAAGAGTGTACAATGAAGGCTTTGGGGAGAATTTCTTAATTTAAAAGTTGTACTGTATGACAAGAGGCAACATGGTATCACAATGGATAGAATGCTAGACTTAGAGTCAGGAAGACTCAAAATGACATCTCATCTCAAACCTATTCTAGCTATAGGTTCCTCTGAGTGACCATGGACAAGTTCTTGTACCTCTAGGTGTCTCAGCCAAGATTCCCTAGTATGTGTCTTCTAAATTACAAATGGGATGTAATCTACTTTGGTAGAGGAGGTCCCCACACCATACCAGGAGTTCTCTGCTCTGAGGAAATCAGATTATGAAAAAAGTAAACCAGAGAACTGAATAACAATAAATAGTAGTATCATCCTCAGAAATCCTGACTTCTGGGAGACCTGACCAGTGAACAGACATCCTGAAATTTTTCTTGACCTGTTCCAATGAGATATTCTCACACTTAGCTTTTAAGTCAGGACAAAGTTTTTCAAGGACACATTGTCTAAGAATTCAAATAATATGTTCTGGCCTTCCAACCAATGGTATAGGGTGGCTAGGTTGCCACCCAAATGACAGATTCTATTAGATTTTAAAAAATATTTTATTGCATTTTGAGTCTCAAATTATCTTCATCCCTCCCAACCCTACATTACAGAAGAAAAAGAGAGAGAGAGAGAGAGAGAGAGAGAGAGAGAGAACCATATCATATTTCCATATACCAATTGGAGGCAGATGGCATTTTCTTTGATAGGTACTTAGTAGTTTATTTGAATATTCATATTACTCAGAATAGCTTAGTCATTCACAGTTACTCTTTCAGCAATATTGCTGTTACTGTATACAACATTCTCTTGGCTCTGCTCATTTCACTCTGCATTATTTCATGTAAGTCTTTGCATGTTTTTTAAAAAAATCAGACTGCTCATCATTTTTTATAGCACAGTAGTATTCCATTACATTCATATACCACAACTTATTCAGCCATTCTCAAATTGATGGGCATCCTCTCAATTTCCAGTTCTTTGCCATTGTTAGAGTTTAATTGTATAATTTTAGTAGTCACTCATAAAATAGCCTCTAATTTTCTCTAATTTTTCTAATAAGGAACTGATTCATTGCTAAACTATGTTCCAGCCCAGGGTCATAAGCAGCTACAAAGGAATTTCATTATCCTGTGGCAAACCCACACCGTGAGAGATAAAGAAAGGATTCTTTTGTTCCTAATGAATGTTCTTCCTTTTACAGGTTGGGTCCATACACAACATGAATGCTACTGGGTAATTTACTCATTCTGATAAAAAGGAAAAACATCTAGACCAATTACTTAGGCACAGATGGGCATTTCTTCAAGCTCAGTTTTGTGATGCCAAGTTTGAGAAATGAACTATTCAGGGTATGCTTCTGCCCATGCCTGTACCACCAGTGAAAAAGTCAGTAAAACAGCAGGCTGACCCCACCAAACCCTAGTTAATAAAAAAGTAAGAATTCCTGATCTATGCCCCACTCCCCCACACCACCACCACCACCATTACCACTAAATGGATTAAAATTTTTTGGCAAAATGTTGACAAATTATTGACCTTCTTATCCTCCTTCAACTCTGTACAAGGCATCTGCACTTGCATAGCTTGGTGACACCAGAATCTTCAAGTATCAAAAACTGAGGTCATTCTCTTCCCCTTTTCTCTCCTTTATCCCCTTTTTCTCTGGCTCTCAAATCCTATTTGCAGTAGCATATTACCTAGTGGAGCCAGTTCTTGGTTACATCAGAGCCATGGGAACACCAAATGGAGAAACAAAGAGGTCTGGCTGCCCAGGTCTCCTTGAGTTATAGGATCATAGGCTTTCAAGCTAGAAGATCCTTTAGGGATCCTCTAGGCTTGTCTCCTTTTACAAATAAGAAAAGTGAGGTCTACACTGAGATTCCCAAGATCATATTAGCTGAGATTCCCAAGATCATATTAGTAGGAAGGAACAGAGTCCTGAGTCAAACTCAGGTCCTGTGATTCCAAATCTAGCACCCTTTGTATTCCAGCATACTATGCACCTAGGGATCTTCAGAAGGACAAACCTTAATCAACTTCCTACCCTGCTCAATTCCCAATTGGCCTCCCAGCTGATACCTGGAGTTACTTCCAGGTAACACTAATAGCTACTTGCTGGGGTGTCCTACACTCACCCTGTAGGTCTGTGTCTACCCTATTGGGACAAAAATGCCAATAAAGTGCCTTTTTCTGTGTGGTTACAGAATCTACCCTTAGCACCTGCTCTCATTATGCTGGCTAAGAGTATGCTGATTTATATATCAACCAATCAGAACTTAGGACCATGACCCCACACACTGGCTAATTCATTTTCTTTTAAATGAAGAGTAATTTCAATGACCTTACTTAATATAATGGAATTAGTTTCTACAGAAGCAGAAGCTCATATTGGAATATTGACTACAGGGATTTTTACTAAAATTAAGCCAAGTCAATTAAGCATGTACTAAGTGCCAGGAACCAGCTAAGTAGACTGGACATATAAAGAAAAGCAAAATAGAAACATTCCCTGCCCTCAAGAAGCTCACAGTCTAATGGGGGAGACAACATGCAAACAACCATGTACAAACGAGATATCTACTGGATAAATTGGAGGTGGTCTCAGAAAGAAGGCACTAAAATTAAAGAGAAATGGAAAAAGCTTCTTGCAGAGCAGGGCTGTCCAAAATGCAGCTGGCCTACAAACATAGAAATTTATATTAAATGCTTTAGTAAATGAAGCCGAGCTACCACAGAACTCTCACTAAAATGGCAAATCAAAATATTTTGTCTATTGTTTCAATAAAAACCTAAGGTTGGACAGCCCTGTTGTACAGGGTGGTACTTTAGCTGAGACTTGAAGGACACCAGAGATGCCAAGAGGCAGAGATGATATGGGAAGGCTTTCTAGACATGGAGACAGCCAGTGAAAATTGCCCAGTCATGTGCTAGGAAGAGCAAGGAGGCCAGTGTCACTGGATCGCAGAGTATGTGGAATGGAATAAGATGCAAGAAGACTGGAAAGGTAGGAAGGGTTCAGGTATGAAGAGCTTTAAAAGACAGAGGATTTTATATTCGATTGTGAAAGTAATAGGTGCCACTGGAGTTTATTGAATGGAGACTTCACTTTAGGAAGATCACATTGATTTGAGTGGAGGAAGGATTGGAGTGCAGAGACTGGAGGCAGTCCATCCCTTGTCATTCTGTCAAAGAGTTGATTATAGTAATCTCTGATACTCATGTAATGCATGCTTTAAGCTCACAAAGATCGCCATCTCCAAATGCTTGTTGATTGATTGATCATCACAACAACCCTGTGAGGTAGGAGGTGGAAGCATTATGATTCCTATTTTATGAATAAGGAAAACCTAAGGAAATCAGGAAAACTAAAGAACTTGCCCAAGGTTACATTGCCAATAAGTGGCAGAGTTAGGCCTTAAACCCAGATCTTCTGAGTTTAACTCAAGCAACATTATATGCTCCATTACCAACTAAATGCTGAAAAGGTCTTAACTGAGAAAGCCTATGCTGTTACCCCTCCTATGTGTATTTTAATAGTGAACTCATTTGTTCATTCAACAAGTATTTTTATTTTTTGTCATAAAACAAATTTTTTTTCCTAAATAGTATTTTATTTTTCCAGTTACATGTAAAGATAGTTTTCATCATTCATTTTTATAAGATTTTGAGTTCCAAATTTTTTCTCCCTCCCTCTGCTATCTGGTAGAGATTATACATGTGCAATAATGTTAAACATATTTCCACATTGGTCATGTTGGGAAAGAAGAAACAGAACAAAAGGAAAAAACCACCCCCTCCCAACAATGAAAATAGTATGCTTCGATCTACATTCAGACTCCATAGTTCTTTCTCTGGATGTGGATAGCATTTGCTATTGTGAGTCTTTCAGAATTGTCTTGGATTATTGTATTGTTGAAAAGAGCTAAGTCTATTATGGTTGATCATTGCACAGTGTTGCCGTGACTGTGTACAATGTTCTCAATAAGTATTGTTAAAGCATTTGATAAAGTCACTATGCTAGGCCCTGGGTACAAAAAGATTTTTAAAAAACAGTCCTTGCCCTCAAGGAACTTATATTCTATTTAGAAGAAAGTATATATAAACATATAAATACAAAATATATGCAAAGTTAATACAAGGTAATTTTAGAGGTAAAGGTACCAGCAACTGGGGGGCAATGAGGAAAGGCCTTATCTATTCAGAGTCACTTAAGCTGAAGGAACTTAAGAATTCTAAGAAGGCTAAGGGGCAGACATAAGGAGAGAGTACATTCCAGGAATTCTGGATATCCTGTTCAAAGGCAGGAGATGGAATGATGTGTGAGAGGAAGAGAAAGTGAATGGCTAGAATGGAAAATGCATGAAGGGGAGTAATATATAATAAGTCTAGAAAGATCGACTGGAGTCAGACTACGTATGGGGTCTAAATGCCAAGTCTATATTTTATCCTAGAGAAAACAGAGAGCATTTGCATTACAGAGCAGAGGAGGGACATGGTCAGATGCACACTTTAGGAATATCATTTTGGTATGGTATTGCAGTAGTCCAAGCAAGAGGTGGTAAAGGGCTAATTAGGGGTGGCTGTGTGAACGAAGAAAGGACAACAGATGCTCACAATGTTGTAAAGGTAAAATCAGCAAGACTTGGCCTCAGATATCAGAACGAGAGTGGATGTAGGTGGGGGTGGGGAGAGAGTTTAACAAGGATAACACTAAGGTTGCAAGTGTGGGTGAATGAAAAGATGTTGGTGCCCCGGATAGAGACAGAGAAGTTAAGTAAAAGGGTAGATTTATGGAAAGAGAATGAATTCTGTTTTGGACATGTTGAGTTTGATATGTCTATAGAATATTCCACTAGAAATGTCCAACAGGCATTTAGTGATGTGGGACTGAGGCTCAACAG
Organism: Phalanger gymnotis; assembly: GCA_028646595.1. Lineage (NCBI taxonomy): Eukaryota > Metazoa > Chordata > Mammalia > Diprotodontia > Phalangeridae > Phalanger > Phalanger gymnotis. The sequence goes on from JAQQSZ010010022.1 coordinate 7,702, forward strand.
AGAGACAAAGTTGGGTGTACAGCAGATCTTAATGACATCTGCGTTGAATTGATGGGAGCTGATAAGATCATCAAGAAAGAAGGGAAAGAGAGGAGCCTTTAAGAACCAAAGGGAGAAATTTCCATTGATGAAACTTCAAAAAGTATGACAGGAAATGTGGAAAATGTCTTCGGATAGGAAACCTACCCATTCCCTCCTCAAATAAGATGGTGACTCCACTGCTTACACCCGGCCAGACCTTACTGTGGGAGCTTTTGAAGTGATTGGTATGTTATATTACCTGTATGACCTAGAATTTAAAGCATCCAACTAGATTTAAAAAAAATATGCATGCACCATTTCATGTTGTTCTCTTTAATGCTCTCAAATCCAAAATCAGGACTCTAAAGAATGCTAGGGCCAAGAATGGTAGCACACACATGTACTCTGTCTTGCCAGGGAGGCTAAGGATGGTGAATCTCTTGAGTTCAGGAGTTTTGAGCTTTAGTAGGTTAACCCCATTAAGTGTCCGAACTAAGGTAATATTAATATGGTGAATCCTAGGGAGAGAAGGGCTGCTGGGTTGCCTAGGTAGAGATGAATTGGCACAGGATAGAAATAGAGCAGGCCAAAACTCCTATGCTGATAAAAGTGGGAGAAGTCAGTGAGTAACCCTTGCATTCCTAACCTGGGTACAATAGGCAGACCCAGACTTAAAATAAATCAAAAATAAATAAAATTAAAAGAGTGCTGATATTCCATTCATTCATTAGCTTCTAAGAATAGGTGTTAGGAAAGTGGCAAGCTAAGCATGGTAGGAATATTCCTTTTGTGAAACGTTACTCCATGACATAACTGAATACTAAGCAGGTATTATATATGTTACTAAGCAACTAGGTCTCGCAGTGGATAGTAGCATAGTGCTGGCCCTGGAGCCAGGAAGACTTGAGTTTAAATCCAGCCTCGGACACATACTGGCCATGTGACCCTGGGCAAGTCATTGTTTGCCTCAGTTTCCTCATCTGGAAAATGAGCTGGAGAAGGAAATGGAAAACCACTCCAGTGTCTTTCCCAATAAAACCCTAAATAGGGTCCCAAAGAGTCAGACACAACTGAATGACTGATCAAGGAACAAAAAAAGCCGGTTTAAGTGTGATACTGCTTGAAAGTTGGGAGGTCGTTTAAATTACCTTTCAAGGTCCTTCCAGTTCCAAGATTCCATAATGGTATGGTGTCTTAAGTAGAGGCAACTTGACTTAGTAGATAAAGGTGTAGATGTAACCTTCAGCAAGTCAAGTCATCTAACCTTTCAGGGCTTGAGAAAAGAGATAAAAAATAGCTTCTTAAATCCCTTTTCCAATCTAATTTTTCTATAATTTTATAAAAGATATACACAGAGGTCAAAAGTTCAAAGTCAAGTAGTTGTGGAAAGACAAGCTCACCAAGATATGGCCAGTAGAGTTGTGAATGGGTCTAAGCATTCTGTAAAGCAGGAGTCACGCTAAAATAGTGACCAAAATGTCCATAGTCTTTGACCCAGAGGTCCTACTGCTAACTGTGTAGCCCAAAGAGGTCATAGAGAGAAAGGTCCCTTAGAATACTGTCATACTTACAGCAGCACTTTTTGTAGGAGAAAAGATCCAGAGACAAAGTAAGCACCCAAAGATTGTGGAATTGCTAAATTGTGGTACATGAGTATAGTATAATATGACTGCACTGTAACAATTAAGAAATATTAAGAACATGGGGAAACATTAGAAGACATATTAATAGATGTAAAGTGAAGTAAGTAGAACCAGAAAAAATATACACAAAAAAATATACACAATAACCACCACAAGGTAAATGAAAAGAACAACAAAAAACAAACTCAGTACTGTCTAATTATAATGATCAAGGCTGGGCCTGAAGACGAGATGAAAAATATATCTCTCTCCCTTCACTGAAGAGCTGGGGGCCTATGGGTGTGGAATATGGCATACATTGTCAGACTCTATTAATAGGTTGGTTATGAAACTGCTTTCTTTTTTTCTTCTTCTTTCTGTTTTATTGTTTATTACTAGGGATGGTTCACTAGGTAAGGAAAGGAGAAAGAGGTATAGAAAGTGTCCCATGAACTCTAAGTGCACTTTGATAAATATAAATATTTAGAAATGAAGGTTATGTAAAAACAGGATATCAATTGTTGATACTCTATCAAAATACGGAGTGGAAAAAACAAATGCCTGCTGAATGAAAAAATTAAATGCAAGTTCAGTGTCAACAATATGTCACTTGTTCTGGAGAGCAGTGAAAGGGGCCTGAGGCAATGTGGTACAGTGGGAAGGGTTTTGTCCTAATAATCAGAAATCTTGGGCTCTCACTTTGGCTCTGCCACTTACTTCCTCTCTGACCTCCCACAATGGGCTATCTTTTAGCGCCTCTGTCAAATGAGAGCATTGGATTTGATAATCTCTAAAATCCCTTGAAGCTCTCAGATTCTATAACTATCAGTGAACAAAAATATCAAAGAAAGGCAGGAAGATGAATTTGGTAAATTATCCATCATCTCATGGTAAAGGGAAAAAAACAATAACCAGAGTCTGACAGTGAGTGCTCGATACTACTGAGAAAACAAACAAACCAAGTCAACTAATTAAAGGGGACTTCACCTACCAAATAGGTAGGAGTCAGCAGACTAGGCCTCTATGTAATGGCCTTCTGAACAGGCCGAGTTTAAGTAGGGTTGGGCCATTTGGATGGAAAGTGTCCAATCTCCCAACTCCAGGAAGTGGTATTAATGACTCAGTAGGTTAAATCCTGTTGCTTTTTAAAGTATTTAGTAAGTGTGCCATAACAGTAGCACTCTTGGGAGATCTTCTTTTTGCCTTTCACCATGAGACTTTCCTTGCTTACAAACTAAGTTTAGGGGCTGAAAAGAGGCTTCACAAAAGTCAGACAGGCAATGAAGTTATAAGGCAGTGAGCTTTTGTGACAGCATATTTTAGCCTACACAAAGGAAGGAGCCAAGCCTAATGTGAGACACTAAGGACGTGGGAAGAGAGGGTGAGGCAGCGACAATCAAGAATACAACTGCGGAGGTCTCTAGGAATAAGAAGAGAGGTGGGTATCAGTGATGGTTTTGTAAAAGGCCAATTTTTTGATTGGACATGCTTAGGTTTTACCATCACTCATCACTCCTCCTAGATGATGCATGGGATACCTGAGTGCTTCATCACCTCTACATCAGGATAACTAACTCAGGATTACATAAGGAGTGTGTAGGTTCTACATCAGGCATGCCTGCGTGCTTTCCCATCTCTGATGCTATAGGTAGGGATAGCTCTGGATTGACCAGTGAGGCACCAGATGTTCAGACAAGGGACAAGAGATTTTCCAGCTTGGAATATATGGAAATTTTAGAAAAAGGTAGGAGGTTACCAGTCAGGAGAAGGGGAGAATTCCAAAGCAGAGATAATTTGTTGCAAATGCTCAGAGAGACCAAAGCAAAATCAAAACAAACCCCAGAAATTCTTTGGAGAATCACAGGACTAAAGGTGAGTAGAGCGTCCAGCTGACCCTGAAAATTGTGTCTGTGTCCTGTCAGCTATGTGATTCTCTTGAATGGCAGAGAACCTAAAGTCTCTTTTGCTTGTAAGACTGCCTTCATGAACCATGGGGAATCAGATGAACATGTCTTCACACATGTCTGATTCTGCCAGTCAAAGAAACTTGGCCAGAAATAAAATCCCTGCATGACTGTGCTTGTAGCTCATCCCAAAATGAAAGAAACACAGTAGATTGAGGAAATTCCCATTTTTCATAATGGCACACAACTCTTTAGACACACATCTTTTTGCATAAATTAAGGCACATTGTTGGTGAATAATGGAACTCAGAGCTGGAAAGATTCTTCAGAGATCTTCTGGGCTGTAGGCAGATGTGGAATTATTATCCTCACTTGTAGGTAAAGAAGTTTTACCTTTCTGTAGTGCTTAGCAATTTACGATGTACTTTCATTACAACTATTTGAGGTAAATAGTGTTAAGTATCACAGAATCACAGGACTTGAAAGTTAGAAAGAACTTCAGTGGTTAACTAGTCCAATCCACACACAAAAGGAATCCCCATGGTAGTATAGCCAATGAATATCATTATCCCCATTTTACAGATGAGAAAACTGAGCCTCAGGGAGGCGAACTGAATTACCTGAAATCATATAGGTAGAAAGAGTCAAAACCAAGGTCTTGTACCCCAGCACACTGCAACTACTAAGAGTAAGAGGACTTGATTTAAATCCCACTTCTAAGGCAGTCAGGCAGCGATCTGCAATTTAGTAAGAGCATCCTATGCACAACGTACTGCGGATACAAAGAAAGGCAAAGAACAGTCCCTGCCCTCGAGGAGCTCACAATCTATAGGAAGTCTATGGGAAGGGCCAAGAGTGTGCTAGTAAATATTTAATAACTTTCTCTCACAGTTTAATTTGCATTATTAACATTTTCTCCACCACTTTCTCAAGCCTAAACACTTGTATTATTAAAATTTTCTCCTTCACTTTCTCAAGTCTAAACAATAACAATATTAACATTTTCTCCATCACTTTCTTAAGCCTAAATACTTGCATTATTAACATTTTCTCCTTCACTTTCTTAAGACTATACAGTCGCAATATTAACATTTTCTCCATCACTTTCTCAAGTCTAAACAATCACAATATTAACATTTTCTCCACCACTTTCTTAAGCCTAAACATTTGCATTATTAACATTTTCTCCATCATTCTCTCTTCTAAACAATCACAATATTAACATTTTCTCCATCACTTTCTCAAGCCTAAACACTTGTATTAACATTTTCTCTTTCACTTTCTCAAGTCTAAACAATCGCAATATTAACATTTTCTCCATCACTTTCTTAAGCCTAAATACTTGCATTACTAACATTTTCTCCTTCACTTT
>JAQQSZ010010023.1:0-12619 GCA_028646595.1 Phalanger gymnotis
TGAAGTTGCATATACAAACTATTTTGTAAGCCCTAAATCATTATATAAATGTCAACCATTATTTTTTAAAATGATATTGATTTCTTTTCACATTCCATCGACTATATTGAATTAGTGATATTCATTCATCTAAAATATCATCTGGATGAATTAAATAAGATTGTATTCAGTGGAAAGAAAAAAAAATTACTGTAATAGTTACTGTTTTGATATGACACCTGACATTTTTCTCAGCCTTTTTTTCCCCATTATATTAATTGGGATCCTTTGTCACTGATTATTCATGTGTTTCTGTTTTAAGTCTTCAAGGAAGTTATTTGTTACTTAAATTATTATAATTTACATTTATCTACAATAACTTTTCAATGTATACAATGTATAACTTTTCTATTCTCATTAAACTTTTTTGCAGATAGGTTAGGGGCCCACCTTTGGTGACCTGACCACCCGAAGGTGTTCATGATTATGAATTGACCTTCCCTCAAGGCAAAACTTCCAGTTTACCTCTACGTAGTTTGAAGCCCGCTGTTAGCTCGAAAGTAGTTACCCTTATTCACCTTGCATTACGAATATCTGAAAGCCACTTCCTTTCTCCATTTGGTAACCCAAAGGAACGTATTATTTAGTAGGATTTCTGGTATTTTGACAAAGCAGACTGATGATTTCTAGGTAACTTAAGAGGACCCGGGATCTGAATTCCCAGAGTCTTATAAATCACATTAGTGGACCTATTTCCTTAGTAAGTCCAGATCTCAGAAATACATCATTATTTCCTTTGTAGTGTAAGGAAAAAATTTGATCTGTTAGAATTTTTGATGCATTTTATTCATATACTTTTTATTTTTTGATATAATTCCTTACTACAGTGTCCTTATCACAAGTCCTTTATAGCACTATATAAAAATTAATTTCAGTAGTATCACAATATTTTAATGTATTACATCAGACCAACTAAAAATAATGTCTATTTCTCCAATTATTTGCCATTTTTATTGTCGTATAGAATAATTTTGGAATTATTTATATAAGTTCTGAGTATCTTCATAGGTTATTTATTTTGGACTAGCCTTGTCCTGTGGTTAAATAGATATTTTTTGTTTTCATATCATTTTCATTTTCAATTACATCCTTCTCTCATATCCTACCAATCAAATTCTCCCTTATGACACAGAATAAAAAAGAGGGTGAAAAAAGCAGTTCAGCAGAGTTAGCACTGTTATACAGTGTTCCTCATTCACTGTTTCTTTTGTGTACAAAGAAGAAAGGTATATTCTGATGTATTTTATTTGCGACAATCTTGGTCATTATAATTTCGCAGTGGTAGGTTGTGAACTTTTCTCCCCTGTTATTCTCTTAATTAACATCGTTGTACTGTTAGTATATATTATTTTCATGGTTCTACTTATTTTCCTTTGGATCAGTAAGTTTAAGTTTTTTTGTCCTGCTTTATATTCTTCGTATTCATAGTTTCTTATAATACAGTAATATTCTATTATGTACATTTACCACAGTTTACTTGGCTTTTCTTTATTCAGTGGACATCCACTTTATTTATAGTACTTGGCCCTTACAAAAAGTGGTTCTATACATATTTTGGTATATTAGAAACTATTATATGATAATTGGTCTCTTTGACGTAAATGTTTCATAGAAAGATTTATAAATTGAAGGGAAAAGATATTTTAGTTGTTTTTGTAGCATAATTAGAGAGTGCTTTTGAGAATTGTTAGAGCAATTCACTGTCTTGTGGATAGTATATCAATGTATATGTCTTTCTGTAGCACCTCTAATGTTGCCTGTTCCCATCTGTTGTCATTAATGCAAATTATTGGATGAGGTGGAACCTTAGAGTTGTTTTGGTTTGCATTTCTTTTAATATTGGTTATCTGAAAAAAATTTTAAAATATGCCCTTTTATTGCTTGAAATTCTTTTCGAGTTTGTTCATATTCTTTGAGTATCCATTGAGGAAGGAATTATTCAGTTTTATACATTTGTGTGAATTATCGATCTAGGATATGAAGACCTTTATTAGTGATATTTCATGGAAATATTTCTCTCCCCCACCCCCCATTATCATCTTCTTATCCTTTTTGTGTTAGTTTTGTTGATGCAAAAAAATTACTTTGTGTAATTTAAATATCTGTTTTTATTATTAATCTATTATGATCATCCTTATTCTTTGTGAGGTTAAGAATTCTCCCCCTAATTGTTACTGTGAAATGTATTTGGTCTAGTTTTTTTTTTTTAATTAAAAAAAAAATTATGGGTTTCTTTTCCCAAGAGTTTTAAATACCAACAAAATAGTAGTTCTGTGGCCTCAAAGATCAAGAAAGTAAATGGAAATAATTCGAAGGGGGATTGCAATGAAGGGTGAAGAGAATTTCTAGACCTCAAGTTATCCTATAAAAAGGTAGTCATTAAAACTATTTGCAACTGATAAAGCTGATCAGAGGATCAGACTAGATAAGGAATAATATGAAGAAACAAATCCTCCTTGGAATCAGGAAGACAAGTTCAAATCCAAGTTCAGGCAATTACTAGATATGTGTCTTTGGGCATGTTCAACTCAGTGTCTTACTTGAAAATAGGGATAATAATAGCATTTGCTTCAAATAGGGTTGTCGTAAGTATCAAATGAGATAATACTTATTTAAATACTTTGCATATTTTAATGTGCTATATAAATAATTTTTATTTTATTGTTATTTTGAATAATTTATCTCTTTCATTTTCTGTGTGTGTGTGCCAGTATTGAACAAAAACTGATGATTTCTCTCAGTTTAATTTCTAAGTTGCTGTTTTGCCAAAGATATTAAACACTAACTTTTAAGTTACATTTTTCATAGCTTTATAGGAATAGAAAATCATATCATTGACATATCTCCTTTATTGAGTAAAGAACCATTTTATTTTGTATTCCCTGTTGTAGTTCTTGTATTTGTTTGATGTGAAAAAGGTGTTTGTGATTTAAAAACTTGTTATTATACCTGTGTTTTCTTCATCCTTTAAAAAAATTAACTTGATTCTGGCATCCCTTCTAATTATAATTCTATAGTTCTCTTTCTCTTTTTGGTTAATCTCCTTGAGAAGGCCACTTATATTAGAGCTTCTAATTTCTCTTCTCTTACTGTCTTTTTTTTCCCTTTTAATTAATTTATTTTAGTTTTCAACCTTCACTTTCATAAGCTTTTGAATTTTAAATTTGATTTGCCTCTCTCTCCTCCCCAAGATGGCATGCAATCTGATAAAGGCTCTACATATACATTCTTATTTCCTTCACCTACCCTTCCTCTAATTCTCCCATTTTCCTCCTCTTTCTTCCCTCTTATTTTCCTGTAAAATGAAGTGGGTCTCTACTCAACCCCGTGTGTGAATATATTTTTCTCTCCTTTGACCAGTTTTTTGCTTTGTACCCAGGCCATCCTGTGAACCCCCTCAGTCCTCCCTGATTCTGGAACCTGTTCCCGCAGCTTACATGAGGTCGTGGTGTCCTAGTATAGGTTTGAATCCCCATCTTGCCCTTGAGCACAGCCTCTCTCATCATGGAATGCTCCTTACTGGATTCCCCCCCAGGATCTTCTGTCTTTTCTCTTTGTTTCCCTACACTGACTTAGGTAGGGAAAATGACTCATGTTGATTTTTTCTTGAATTTCCCCATCTGAATTCAGTCTGGTATGTTTTCTACATCTGTTTGGAGTATTTTTTGGTTTTGTGGTGGAGGACACTCCTGCTACTCTGCCATTTTAGCTCTAATGTTTTCCATTTTACAGTTTTCTTAAGGTAATGAATAAGGACTGCTTGGGAGTCAGTAGTGTTGAGTTCTCTGTCCTGGGTCCTGTTGTATTTTTCCTCTATACTGTTTCACTCAGTTATCTTACTATGTCCCATGGATTCAGTTATCATCTCTATACTTTTGATTCTCACATCTACCCCTCCAACCCTTACCTGTAGTCATGGGTCTCCAACTGCCTATTAGGTACCTCAAGATATCTCGTAGACATATTAAACTTGATATGTCCAAAACTAAACTCATTATCTTTTACCTGGAACCCTCTACCCTTCCAGATTTCTCTGTTGCCATCCTTTTGGGCACTCAAACTCAAAACTGAGTTGTCATCCTTGACTTGACATTTTGTCACCCATATCCAGTCTGTTACCAAGGCCTTTTAAATATACCTTTGCAAAATCCCTTGAATATCCCCCCTTCTCTCCTCTGGCACAGCTGCCACCCTGGTGTAAGCCACCATCCCCTTGTGCCTGGGCTATCAGGAAAAACATGTAAGTGGGTATGGCTATACCAAGTCTTCCTCCCTCCAGTTCATTCTCTGCTCAGCTGTCAAAGGGATTATCCCACAACCTATGTCTAACACCTCTGCTTAGTAAATTCCAGGGGCTCTCTCATCTATCACCTGCAAAATCAAATATAAAATTCTCAGTCATTCATTACCTTACCTCCACAAATATGCCTTTCCAGGCCTTCTACACCTTCCATTGCCCTCATTACCCCGCTCTTGCGCGTGCGCCTCCCCCCGCTCCCCCAAACTTGTCCAGTGACATTGGCTTTCTTGCTATTCCTTGAACAAGACACTTTGTCTCCTGACTCCAGATATTTTCTCTGGCTGTTCTCCATTCCTGCTCCCGTACCTCATCTCTGCCTCCCTAGGTTCCTTGGCTTCCTTCAGGTCCCAGTTAAAATTCTACCTTCTACAGGAAACCTTTCATAATCCCACTTAATTCCTCTCTTGCTTTTCCTCTTTTGATCAAGTCCAGTTTGTCCTATATGTAGCTTATCTGTATATAGTTGTTTGCATATTATCTCTCCTATTAGACTGTGAGTCTCTTGAGACAGGGACTATCTTTTATCTTTATTGATTGATGAGCTGTTCCTTCATTTCCTATTTGACTTTAGGTCTTTCTTGGCCTCAGTTTTTGTGTATGGAAAAGAAGGAGTTAAGTTTATTTAAAAAGAAAGTTTGCTTTAAACTCAGGTCCTCTTTATTGCTGTGATATAAATTTTTTCAATACATCAGTGAATTATAGAACGAGCAAAGTTTTCCTGTTGCTTCAGAGCCAACGTAGTCCTCCATTTATAGAATCTGTTTAATTAGCTTTAAATTTATTAAGCACCCACTATGTGCCAAGTACTGTGCTAATCTCTAGGGATATTAAAAAGAAAAAGAAAGACCATCCTTGCCCTCAAGGAACTTTCAATTTAATGGGGCAAGTCAACACTGAAAAGGAAATTGAAAAGACAGGTATAGGAAGAAACTGGGCATGAAGGTACCTGACCAGCCAGGTCCAAGGAGTCTAGCTGGTTGGGAAATGAAGAGTTAGTGCCTGGGAGCCCTCTTTAAATGGAGAATTTGTGACATGTTCTTAACTCCACCCTCCAATCAAAGGGGCACCCTCCAAAGCAGGCCCTGTTGATCTGGGAGTTCCAAAGTGGTGCAGTCTCCAAGGAGGATACCTTTCCTGGGGGCACAGTGATGGTGGAAGTGAGCAAGAGGTATACAGTGTCATAGACATTCATTCATTCGTTCATCAAATTTTTTTGAATGCCTCCTGTATGCAAAGGACTTTATTAGGCAGAATCTTTTTGTGTTTGTTCTGTGTACAGTCAGAAAGAGGCTTTCAAATACTGCCCCCAGCTATGTGGTCAGTTTGGTTACTTCTAGTCTCAACTACAGCTTGTGTGTGTGTGTTGGGAGTGAGAGATTTGTGAGTTACTGGAAGTAGTGCTGTATTCCTTGGGTGTAGTCTACAAAGTAAGTGATCCACTAAAGCATACATGAGAGTTGATTGACTACGTGTCATTAGTTTTCTGTCTGTCATTGAACAGTACTTTAGTTCTCTGGTGTCAGTAGCTACAGCAACAGCAGCTTCACTCAATTCTAACTATATACAATATTTTACACATTCCTATTTTAGGTATTTGTAGTTTGTCTTTTCTAAAAGGTAAAGTTATTCTTCTGTTAATAGTCATCAGTTAAACTTTTGAACTTTACATTTCTATACTGTTTATCTAGAAGTGTTGAGGAAACTCAACTAGGGATTTTTCCAGTGTAAATAGAAGTATGTTACAACACTTGAAAACTCCTAAGTTCCTAAATAGTTGCTGATCTGCTTTAGTTGAAGAAACCAAAATTCCCTATCCTGATGAAATCATGTCTCTGAATTTAAAAAGAATAGAGCTCTGCAGAAGCTTTTTCACTCAAGGTTAGCCATGACATGGTAATTCAAAGTAACATACCTTTATTTTAAAGTATCAGTGTTCCTCTAGCTGCTTGAGAATCTTTGCATGGAACTAAATTTAGAAGTAGTACCAAAGTTATCCTTGTAATTTGGACATCAGATTTGTGCTAAGGATCCAGAATCTTTTTGTGAATGGTGGTGTACATAGATTAGCTTTTGTTTTTATAATTGCCATTTAAAGACATGTTTTATAATTGTCCTTTATATCTTAGGTTCGTGCTTTTGTTATCAGTAGTCATATATGACTATGCATATTAAGTATTAATTATTCTGAACCTTTCTATACGTACTCTGTACTAATCAGCAATTATGTCTAATAATGATAATAAGAAATAGTGACAATACCTTACATTTGTTTAGCTTATTACTTTCCCACATATTATTATACAGTAGCTCTGACTTAACTGTTGTATGAACTATCTAATCACCTGCCTCTCTTCTTGAACTGTCTTCTCTCCTGCCACCAATACTCTACCTAGTTTTATTGCTCAATGGTTAGTGAGCTCCCACCCCTGCATACTCTCCCTGTTCCAGTAAATTCGATCCCCTTTTTGTAACTGTACAGACTTCATTTCCTATCTCCAACTCCCCAATTCCTGGCTACCATTTGCCATAATCCTACTGTCTTACTCTAAATATATCCACCCCTTCCTCTCTGATCTCTGAAATGCTTACTCTAAACTTAACAAACTATTTTCATCTTAAACCTTTTCCTTTCTTACTTTTTCCATGTTCTGGTAACAGAACTGCTTCATTGGTCAACCTTTTGTAACTGTCCCTTTTCCAATGAGGAAACTTCTGCCACTTCTAGACTCTGACTTTATCAATGTCACTTAGCAGCCTTCCCTTCTTTGAAGTTCATGCTATTGAAATTTTTCACCCAATCAATCTGGTAGCTGTTATCTACCTACCTTTAGGACACTCTCTTTCTATCCTCAATAACTACATTGTCTGATTCACAATCTTTCTTTTCTCCCCAATTCTTGACCTCACCATAGGAGACTTTAACGTACACATTGATATTCCCTCAAAGACTGTAAATTCCTAGTTCTCCAATCTAATGAATTCTCAGAATTTGTATTCCTATACTCTGGTCATAACCCTGATCTTACCATCACTCACAATGTTCAACTCCATGTTTATGAACTCTGAATCTTGATCTGGTCATAGTTTTCTGTTGCTCCTTTTCCTCTGTGCCCTATGACCCCTGAAGCTATTTCTCTCCATTGTGAGCTGGAATTCCTTTAACCCTTAATCCTTTGTTACTATCCCACATTGTATACCTTCTTCTCCCTTTCCTGTGCTGTTCTCTGAAGTCCCTTGCTCCCTTGTCTTATTGCCTGTGGTTTCTAACCGGACCCTAACCTTTGGTTAATCCCACCATCCACTTGCTGTATTTGCTTCTGATGACTGGGTCCATTGCAGATTTATTTTGCATAATCTTAATTGGGCCTTCAGCATAGCAAGGCAATCTTTTTACATCTCCTGCTTTCCTGTTCACTGCCCTCCCTTGTCCAAAACTTTTCATCTCTCTTCATGCTTCCCATGGAACCCTCCTCATCCTTCACTGAAAAACAGAAAGCATTTGATAAAAGCTCCTTTCCACCCCTGCTAGCTGCTGCCTTAGATCTCACCTTCTTTGTGTGGTTAAACTCCTTGAGAAGGCAGCCGTCTGTATGTGCCAGCTGATTTCCAGTCTCATCGTTAGCTGCTAGGTAGCATCTTGGATCGAGTGCTGGGCCTGGAGTCAGGAAGAGCTGAGTTCAAAGACAATCTCAGAATTTTACTCACTGCGTGACCTTGGGAAAGTCTGTTTGCCCATGTGTAAAATGATATTAATAGCTCCTCCCAAGATTGTTGTGAGGATCACATGAGATACTGATTGTCAAACACCCAGCACAGTGCCTGGCATATGGTAAGCACATTTTGAATGTTGGTAGTAGTTGTTGTTATTCTATAATTATGATATTGAAATGACTCCATCCAAGGTCACCAACGATGTCTTAGTTGGCAAATATCACAGTCTTTTTTCCAGTCCTCATCTTTCTTGACTTCAGTCCAACCCTTGGCACTGTTAACTACCCTCTTCTCTTGCATATTTTCTCCTCTGTAGGTTGCACGGCACCTCTCCTGGTTCTTTGTGCAGGTCTTACCCACTCACTGGGTTTCCTCCAAGGCCTTGTCCTTTTCTGTCCTCCTCTCCCTCTGTCCTATCCGTTGGTGATCTCTTTGGCTCCAATTGGTTCAGCTTTCCTCTCTATGAGAGGATAGTTCCTGTATTTATACTTCTAGCCCTAACTTCTTTCTTTAGTTCCAGTCTTGGAATTAACAGTTGCCTTTTGTACATCCTGGATTATAGGCATCGCAAACTCACCATGTCCAAAACAGAACTGTTTACTTTCCCCCCAAATACCCCTTTCTGCCAAACCTTCTTGTTATTGTTGAAGTCACTATGATCCTTCTGGTGTCACAACCTTGGTGTCATCATCAGCTCCTCACTCCCTGTCATCCCCTGCCTGATACTCTACTTGTCCTCCACCTTCACAACTTCTCTGCTATACATCCCGTTCTCTTTCCTCATGTTGCCACCACCCTTGCGTAGGCTCTTCCCACCTCATGCCTGAACTATTGCAATAGTTTTTTGGTTGGGCTTCTTGCTTTGAGTCTCTCCCCACTGGAATCCATATTCCATTCAGCTGTTAAAGTGATCTTCCCAAAACACAGGTCTGCCCAGCACAGTAAACTCCAGTGGCTTCCTGTTATTACCGCTGAAGTCAAAGACAAAATCTTCTGGCTTTTCAAGCCCTTCACAACCAAACCCTTTCTTATCTTTATACAATATTCGTATTCTTTATCCTTCACATACTCTATGATCCAGCAGTATTGGATTTGCAAAGCCTTACACAAGATAATCAATCTTCTGACTCCTTCCATCCTTCATGTCCTCTCCAAATTTGAAAAACTTGCGTCCATACCATAGGGATCAGACCTCATTTTTGACCCTTGTTAGTTTTGTGACTTTGGTCAATTTAGAAGTTTCTAGGAGCCTCAGTTTCCTTTTATGAAAAAAGTTACAATATTTGGACTCAGCACTTTCTTCATATGAATTTTTCTAATTTCTTTATAGGGTTGTTGGAAAAAAAGTATTTTACAAATTTCATTCCCTTCCTGGCTTTGTGCTTGGCTCTTTATTTTCCCAACTGTGCTGTCTTTTCGTGAAATTTCCCTCAGTCCCTGGGTTCTCTTCCCCCTGGAGTATCCAATCACCCGTTTGTCCTTCTTAGCATGAAACATCAGTCTTCTCCTATTGGTAAGTTCTTCCTGGAGCCTCCATTTTTGTGGAGAGGCCCAAGTTAGTTTTACATTCAGACCCTGTTCTTGTCTTCTAGACCTTAAAACCATACCCTGCGCCCACTAGGGAACTTCATTCCCTTCACCTCCAATTTTCCCCTTTTAAGCTCTTTTTAAAAAAAGTATGTTATCTTTCCTCGTTAGAATGTAGACTCCTAGAATGCATGCTATCTTGAGGGAGATGGGGAGAAAATTTGGAGCTCAAAATCTCGTGGAAGTAAATGTTGAAAACTAAAAATAAATAAATTAATCAATAAAAAGATTATATCATCAAAAAAAGATACACCAAATTAAAAAGAAAAGCATGAGATCTCTTAGAGGGTGAGGCTATCTCTTTTTGTTCGTATTTCTATCCTCAGACTGTTTCACAGTGCTGTGTACATAGTAAGCTCTTAATAACTGCTTGTTTCCTTCTTTCCTTTGTATTTTGTATCTCAAAATATGAAAAGCAAATTCTTTGAAAGTTTCTGTTCTTAATACAATCCGTACAGAGGTATCAAAAAAAACCTTTGGATTTTTTTGGACACTTTTATTCAGTTAAGACATTTCTGTTATATAACAAAAATGTATCCATCTGATTACTTTTCAGATGTTGTAGACCTTATCTAGTTTACTGTCTGAGGAAATTGAAGATTCAGATAAAATATGCTTTTCCATGGATACCTACTTATACATTAATGTAAGACACTGTAGAAGTTGACTTCATTTTTTCTTCCTCAGTGTTATATTAACCCAACAAAATTACCATACTGAAAACTCACACTTTTGAAAAGGATTTAATCAAGAATGCTGTTTGAAACTTTCAGTGTATGTTAGAATTTCTGAAATCCTGCAGTAAAAAGAAAGAAAAGAAATACAGTATTGGAAATCTGGCTTGGAGACTAAAGGTCCAAAGCAGAAACTTCCTTTCTATCTGAGTGACTCATTTCCCCCCTTTATTTCCTCCAAGACATTTGAAACCATATATAATGCCTCCCAAGACTGAGATTTTGTTCAAGTACCTGAAAAATAACAGATGCTTCTGTGTTCTTCATAGCAGGGAATGGTTCTATACCCAGCCAAAAAACATCAGTGGAACATAACTCCAAGCAGCAAAATCATTGTTGTGATTGGCAAAAGAAAATTGTACTGTCTTACAGTCTATAGCTTTTCACATCTGCTAGGTTAGATCAGCAAATACTGGCATCAAGCAAGCCCTTCTATAAATCACCCTAGTGTTTTCTTTCCTACATTTCTCCTTTAACTTAGTAAGCAAAATTTATTCAAAGAGAGGATAATAGGTATTTAAATAATTGCCACAACCTTTTAAACTAAATTAAATTTTGGGGTCATTCGTCAGTCTTACATTGTTTACTCAATCCTGTTTGGGCCATGGTATTTAGCTGTCAGCAAGTATTTAATTTTTAAGTTGTTTCTTCCCTTGACTTTTTTCCTACTTTCCTTGAAATTCCAAGTTAGTGATTCTACTTTGATTTTTCTTCCTATTCTTTTAGATTACTATTAGGGAAATGATTAAAGCAGTACAAAAATATGAACAAATCATTATAAGCATATTTAAAAATAATTTCTATGACAAATAAATCCATAAAGTCTTAATTTTTTTTGAGGGGGGAAGGTAGGGCAATTGGGGTTAAGTGACTTCCCCCAAGGTCACACAGCTCATAAGCGTGTCAAGTATCTGAGGCAGGATTTGAACTCAGGTCCTCCTGACTCCAGTGTTGATGCTCTACTCATTGAGCTACCTAGCTGCACAAAAGTCTTAACATATTGATTGAAAAAAGATTTAAATTTAAGAAAACATAATGATCTTTACTCTTGCATCTCCTGATATATTTTGTTTGTGTAGTTTTGTTGCCCTTTTGTATTTATGTTTTCATTGTAGTTATTAATGCTATGTTAGCAGTTTCTCTGAGTACCACTTAGTAATTCCATCTTTGAAATAACACGTGATTGGGCGGAGCCAAGACAGCAGCTGGAAAGCAGGGACTTGCTTAAATTCTCCCCCAGGTCCCTCCAAAAACCTTTAAAAAATGGCTCTGAACAAATTCTAGAGCTGCAGAACCCAAGAAATACTCGAGGAAAGCAGGGCTCCAGCTCAGGACAGCCCGGATGGTCGTTGGGAACGGTCTATCGCACGGAGCTGGGAACAGAGTGGAGCAGAGCCCAGTGTGGGCCTTGCCAGGACCAACCAGACCAGAGATGGCTGGAACAGGCCATAGGGCCCTGAATCATTGAGCTGTAGCTGTTATCAGACTTCTCAACCCAAAAACACCAAAGACAACAGAGCAGGTTAGTGGGAAAAGCGGCTGGGACGAAGTAAAAGGAGCTCATGGCTCAGCCACTGCCCCTGGGGCAGCGGAGGTGGTGCAGCTCTGAGGCTGCTTCCGGAGCTACAGCTGCAGTTGCCTCTGGCCCCAGGCCCACCTGGTGGGAGGAATTAAGCAGCAGATTAGAATGGGAGTGCAAAGCCTGCTTTGCGCTGCCTAGATCTGGGCTGCAATCCTGTTTGGCGATTCTTGGGGGAGAAAGAGCGCTGGTGTGGCAGAGCTTGCTGTGTAGAAGTAACTCTGAAAACAGCAGTGTAGCCTCTCAAGTTTGGGACAAAGTACTCTCTATTCTACAAGCAGTCTCACCCCTACAAAAAGCTCAAGCATCAAGTAGCTGACTGGGAACATGAACAGGCAGCAAAGGGATTCTGACTCAGACTTTGGAATCTTTCTTTGGTGACAGAGAAGACCAAAATATACAGCCAGAAGAAGTCAACAAAGTCAAAGAGCCTACATCAAAAGCCTCCAAGAAAAATATGAATTGGTCTCAGGCTATGGAAGAGCTCAAAAAGTATTTGGAAAAGCATGTTAGAGAAGCAGAGGAAAAACTGGAAAGAGAAATGAGAAGGATGAGAGAAAACCATGAAAAACAAGTCAACTTCTTGCTACAGGAGACCCAAAAAAATACTGAAGAAAATAACACTTTAAAAAATAGACTAACTCAAATGGCAAAAGAGCTCCAAAAAGC
>JAQQSZ010010024.1:0-12619 GCA_028646595.1 Phalanger gymnotis
AAGGAAGGAAGGAAGGAAGGAAGTTTAGAAGAAAGAAAGGAAGAAAGAAGAAAGGAATGAAAAGAAAGAAGAAAAGAAGGAATGAAAGGAAAGAAGAAAGGAAGGAATGAAAGGAAGAAGGAAGGAAAGAAGGAAGGAAAGAAAGGAAGGGAGAGAGAAAGAAATAAAAAAGAAAGATAGAGGATAGAAGAGAGGAATGGAAGAAAGAAAGGAAGCAAGGAAGGATAGAGAGAATAAGGGAGGGAGGAAAGGAGAGGAGGAAGGGAAGGAGGAAGGAAGGAAAGAAGGAAGGAAAGAAGGAAGGAAGGAAGGAATGAAGGAACAAAGGAACGAAGGAACGAAGGAATGAAGGAAGGAAAGAAAAAGTGCTCCAAGAAATATCCCAAATATTGTTTATTTGACTTGATGCTATGAAACATTAAATCCAGTATTGGGGGAGGAGACACAAGAGTCTTTGAGACATCAGAAACCAGTGGATTATGGCCCTTTTGGGACAAATGATACATTTTATTGAAAAAGACATTCTTGGTTTCATTCATTCTCCACTCATCGTTCACCAAGCACACATCAGGTCATCTCTCCTGCCTAGAAAGTCCTCCCCCTCGTCTATGTCATACCCTTCCTTCAGGGCCCAGCTCAATTCTTGCCTCCTTCATTAAGCTATCTTCTTGCCCTACTTCCTCAGCTCTATAGTAAAACTTTGGGGGGAAGAGATTAATGTTAGCAATATGGTAGCATAATTACCGAATTAAAAAAAAAAACACATGCTTGAGCAAGGTTCATAGGATTTAAAGGGGGAAGGGACTTCAAATCATTGCTTTTAATCCCGTAAATATACCAGGGTAAGAAAACAGATCTAGAAGATTCACCTAAGGTCACACAGGTAAGTAAATGTGAACTCGGGTCCTATGCAGATTCTATGTTCTTTCCACTACGCCACAGTCAAATAACACAAATCCACTTTATTTGAGATTCAGAGAAAGCATATAAGGCCAAAATTATATCTACCTACCCTTTCCCAAAATATTATTAGTCTAGGGGAAATAATTTTTTAGGTTCAAACCAAGCAGCTTAATAGCAAAGAAGACCCAATTTTTATATCCAGGGCTTAATGCACTTCCCAACAAATAGAAGTTTCACAAAGAACATATGTCATGATTTGCAAATAAACTCACTTATCTTCTAAATCAATAGAAAACAGAAATCAGAGAAGGTACACAGATAAGAATATACCAGACAATACACAGAATGAATTAGCTCATTCATTAGGAGAGAGCTATCTTAGCTCAAAAGACAAAGAGAGACAGACAGGCAGAGACAAAGACAGGCAGACACAGACAGACAGACAGAGACAAAGAGAGTCCTAGATCTAAAACAAAGGAAAATTCCCTGAAGTCTCTAGTGTAGTAAGGGGGAGAGGGTCATGCTTTTTCCACTACATGTCTCCTTTTCCCTAGTCTTTCTCTCAATTTGAAGACCTCTCTCTGAAGACTATCTGGGAAGGCATGTCTTTTCTCTGGAAATTAGAAACCAGAAGATTGAGAATTTTCTTATCTCGTGCTCTTATCAACTCTGCCCCTTACCTAGGCACAGAGCATTAAATAATCATTCTCCACCCAGGAGGCAAGTCTTGATGCAAATGGACTTTGAGCCATGGGCTACATACCTATGGGAATTATGCTTGAAAAGAGCTGGGGGAAGCACCAGTCTTTTCACCTTGTGAACAAAGGTGATCGATTAGTTCAGTCTTAAATTGAACCTGTTTATAGGTGCCCAAAGATTGAAAGACTTAACTGAAAAATTCAATACCTTAAAGTGACTTGCTCTATAGGCTTAGTCATTGTTGCAGTGTACCTATCCACATCATGCCATTTCATGCCATTTCATGCCATATTGAGGTATACCCTTAAAGCCAAACTATGTTGTAATAGTATCCACTGGCATGAATGAGAGATCAGCAAAGTAGTATTAAAAACAAGCTACAAACAAGAAATGCATTAAGAAAATCATGTTGTTATGTAGAAAATTTAAGGGAGTAGGAAATGTACCTACTTTATTTTAGTGACTGGAAATCTATTTTATTTTAAGAAACTATTGATTGTGACTTTAAGGAATAACATAGTTATATCAAGCAAATCAGGAATTTCAACCCAAAATGTTTCCTCCAAAAAAGAAAAAGACATATAGCTTTTGGGGAAATATCATAACCAAAATTATTAACACATTTGTGGCCTTTGTTACTTTGAATTTTAGTAAACATCCAGCCTATGTCAAATGTTCATATTTCTGTCTCTTCCTCGTACAAGCCTGTATTCCTGTATAGTCAGCACTATCTGGCCAGTAGTTGACATTTTGTGCTATCTGAATCCACATGGAATGTAAAAGTGCTTTGTAATTAAATGCATGGCATGCTTGTAATTTACCATTATGGCTATTATAATATCTCAGTGAGATGGCACTGAGAAAGGATAACTCTAAATGGAAGCATGTGGTGAATCCTGATTGAGGAGATAATAATTGACTTTCTACTCTTTCATTTGGTGCCTGTTCTTTGCAATTTACCTTCAGAAACACTCACCAACCAGGGTGACAATTCTATTAGCATTCATCACTTATATTTCTTTAATTTTCCTGGACTTCCAGAATATGGTTTTTCAATTCCATTCTCTTTCTTACATATACATACCCAGGCTAAAATAATACAAAATGAATTAACTCAAACTTTTGCAGAATGCCCTCCAGATACTGCAATAATTTCTCCCATTTATATGCAGTAATGCCCTTCATCCAAAAGATTCCCATGATGCAATGTGTATTCAGGAGTTTCTTAACCCTCTGACATAATCCACATCATCATTCTTGTTCTGTTTGCCTCTTAAAATTCACATACTTCTGGCTCTCTGGGCTGAGATACAACTTCTGGACAAAGAAATTTACTCAACAAGTTATTGTAGTATAATAAAATATATTGCTCCAAACTGAGTGGTCATTTGATCAGTTCTAGACTAAAATTATGGATGCACTAGACTAGCACAGATTTATGGAAAACTTGCTGTGTTTCCATCTGCTATTAGTCCTATTGACAAATACAAATAAAGGAGACATAATCCCTGTCATGAAGGAGTTTGTAATCTAGGAGAGGAGATAAACCCATAAAATAATCTGTGAATAATATAAAGACATTTCTCTCATCAGTTGTGCATAATAACTGTAAGTTCTCTAGGGGTTCAAGAAACAGTACATTAGTAAGGTCTAGAGAAATCGAGGAAGAGATCATGGATACAAAGAGACTGGTATTTGGCCTTGAAAGATAATAATAGTAGGAATAATAGGAATAATTATAATAATGATAATAATAGGTAACACTTATATAGCACTTACCATGTGTCAGGAACTTTGCTAAGTACTTTAAAAAAATTATGTCATTTGATCCTCACAATAACCTTGGGAAGTTCTTGTTCATCTTTTATTTTCAAAGAGAACCTATGATATCACAGGGTGACTTCTTGACTTGCACATAAATTAGATTTAAATGAGGCAGAGTTTCACAAAGTCATCAGCCTCACTCTCTCTTCTAGAATCATTGAAGTCCAGCGGCAAGACAAAAGTAAGGACAACTGGCAATGGCCCAGGATGCAGTGGATGACCTTGGCATCTTCAATGTCTGACCAAGCTCTAAGTGCTGCACAACATCTGGCTCAGCCACCTTCAGCCAACTGTTGGAACAAATTTATTGTCATCTATTGATCCCTTTAGGAGGAGTCTTCACACACTTGGGATAGGCATTGCCCTAAGTCATCAGTGGTTTGAGGTCTGTCAGTTACCTTAAACCTGCTTTTTAGCTCATCTGCCTATATGATTTTACCAGCATGTGTCCACTGTGCATGCTACAACTTCTTGGAGCCACAAGTGAAGGTTGGGTGAAAGATGGACCCAAAAAGTGGATGAGCAGTCCTAAACCTGAAGCAAGCTCTCACACCAGAAACACTAGTCCTCTCTGAACACCCCGTATTCCCTTCCTGGGAAGTAGATGCTATTATTATCCCGATTTTGCAGTTGAAGAAACTGTGACTTAACCAGAGTCACAAAGCCAGTATCAAAGACTGGATTTGAACTCAGGTCTTTTGATTCTAGACCCAGCATTCTATCCATTGTGCCACGTGGTTACCATAATTAATCCTCAACAGCAACAAAATGACCAAATCAACAGCAGGCTTTGGGGGCTTATTTTTTTTCTGTATTGGGAGATACTGACAAAGAAAGTGGTGAGGGGAGGAAGGAGGAAGGGATGTATATTTAAAAACACTTCATTATTAATAAAGAGGAGAGAGGAATCAAAAATGGTTCCCAAGTTTCATGCCCCACCCAGGATAACAAGGGGCCATTTTTTTATTCCTCTCTCCTCTTTATTAATAATGATTTTTTTTTAAAAAAAAATTAAGCCCCCAAAACCTGCTGCTTAACCAATCAGGAATGCCCAATAGGATTAAGGAATTTGAAAATCGGTCCCCTACTCACACTGTCTACTTAATCCATTCTTCTCTTAGACCAAAGTAAGAAAGGAAGTATGACATGATAGAAGGTTTTGGATTCTGATGACCCAAATTCTGCCTCTAGAACTTATTAGCTATTTGATACTGGCTGTGGTACTTAATCACTCTGCACCTCAGTTTCCTTATTTGCAAAATTGTCTTTCATGGCTAGTTGCAAAATAGTACTTCAATGACCCATATCACAAGACTTTGGGGTAATATTATATTTTTCCTCTTTTCTGGACATAATAAGTACCAGTTTAGAATAAGCTTCCTTTTCAATGTGGATGACCAGACACCCTTAATGCCTATGTCTTGCTTTTCCTTTATCTGAGATTATGAGTAAAACTAACAAATGACAGAGATTATTTTATCTTAGACTCCCAGGGCATAATCAGTTGAAAGTCTTGTATGACCATGTGTTTTCTATACCGTAAATGCTTGATTCACCTGATAAAGACTGCCCCTCCTCCCCAATATGTAATCTGATACTTCTCCCTGCCTTGGTTTGTAACTATGTTCCACATAACGTTTTATATTATCTAATCCTAAAATATTAGAGGCAAAATGGCATAGGGAATAGAGAATTAGTCTTGTAGACAAAAAAAAAACAGGGTCCAAGTTACACTTCTGATGCAAACAGATTGTATAACCCTGAACAAGTCACTTAACATCTTACTGTTCTAACTGTACATGGTAACGGCAACATTGTGCAATGATTGACTAGGAATACTTTAGCTCTTCTCAGAAATATAAAGACCCAAGACAATTCCAAAGGACTTATAATGGAAAATAATTTCACATCCAGAAAAAGAAATGGTGGGGTCTGAATGCACATTGAAGCACACTATTTTCACTTCATTTTGTTTTTTTTCCCCTTTCGTTCTATTTCTTCTTTCACGATATAACTAATATAAGAATGTTTTACATGATTGCACATACATAACCTATATCAAATTGCTTACCATCTTAGGGAATGGGAAAATGAGGGAAGGAGGGAAAAAAATTGGAACCAAATTTTTAAATGAATGTTAAAATTGTCTTTACATGTAATTGGAAAAAATAAAATACTATTTTAAAAGTCTCATTGTTCTAGATTACTCTAGAAGTAAAACGAGCAAATAAGGGGATGACCTTCACTGATGAAATAGTTGTCTCACTCAAGAGTTCCCTATACCAATAAAATCACCAGTCTAGTTCTTTTCCCTACCCCAAAATTGTACTGCATGAGTTTTCTTTCTGAGATAGATATAAATGCAAAGGTCACAATTAATGTGAATTGTTATGAAGCCATTCTACCTGGACAGCTATAATTTCATGAAAACTGAATTCTCCTGGGCCTTTGGTAGTATTCAACAATTCTATTATTCATCTCTTAAAACCTCCTCTTTGGATTTCCTCTAATTATTAAAAAAAGTCTGTGCTTTTCAAGACTCCAATCCCATCTCTCCTGTCCTATTTCATAAGGAAAGGTATCTGCTCATCACTGTGTCTTTGAGCTCACCCCTTTTCACATCAATTAACTACTATCTTCTATAGCATCTTTAATCTCTCCTTTCTACTGCCCCCTTCTTCTTTCCCTTCCAACATTCACAGGACTTGCTTATCTTGAAAATACCTTATACTTTACTCTGCTCCCTCCTATAATTAACATTCTAACTTTGTCCTACTTTTCACTCTTAAATTTCTTTGATAGTGTGGTGAATCCTTCCTTATTTCCTTAACACTGTAAATTTCTTTTATCCCATTAAATCCGGTTTCTCCTTCCTCCATACTAGTAAAACTCCTTTCTTAAAGGTTTCTAATAACCTACTAGTGATGAAATCCAAAGACATTTTTCTTTGATCTCTCTGAAGCATTTTAAAATATAGCTTCCCTCACCCCATTCTAAGGGAAATCCCCTCATGCCTTGTGTAGTGTATCTTGTATAAAACACCATATCCTTAACTCCTTTCTCCTATGGGATAGAGACTCCTGTGCCTCATGATCTCTTCTTCTTTCCTCCAACTCCCTACAGGTGGGTATTGCCCTCATAACTGCCCCAAGTTTAGCCTTTTTTCCATTTCCCTCAGCCCTCACCTTCAGTCATCACTCATAAGTGCTGTTATTTCTTCTTTCCCAATGACACTTCAATCTGTCCTTTGGTGTCCATTCTCATTATCACCAACAAGAGAGTAAGAGGTATAGCAAAAGGAATGGATGAGTTCACAGAAAGAGAAAGATGGAAGGCCAAAAAGGTCACTTTACAGACCACTCAGACTTAGGGGACAGTCAGAAAAGGAGAAAAATAATGCAGAATTCAAAAAATGGAGATGAAAATGGAGAAAGTATGTATCACAAAAACTAAGAAGAATGTTTCAGTAATATAGGGTCGGTAAAAACCAATGTTGTAGAGAGGTCAAGGAAGACAGCACTAAGAAAAAATGCATCACATTTGGCAAAGAGGAGAAGCCAATAGGTCATTTTAAAGGAGCAATTTCAGTAGGACATTTGGAGTGAAAATCAGATTGCAAGGGGTTAAGGAATTAGTAGAGTATGTGAAGAAATGGAGGCCATGGGCATTGATCACCAATGTCAGGAGTTTGGAAGTCAAAAGGAAAGACACTAGGCAGAAAGAATAAAACCATCCAAGGATGTTGGGAAGATATGTATATTTTGCATGTTATAAGACACCTATTCAGGTGATACCTGAACATCTCTAAAGGTGGAAGGAAAAGAAGGAAATTGTGGAAGTTAAAAGGAACACATTAGAGTATAAGGGGATAAGGAGTTCAAGGCCACTGTGATCATGGTAATGAGGGCCAAAGTTCAAGTGGAGGAAAATCAAAACCAGAAGCCCACAATGAGGACTTTGATTGGGGATATCAACATTTAAAGGAGTGATGGAACTCCAGTCCTTCAGCAGAAAATACACAGTTGAATTTAGGATCTGACTAGAAAAATAAATATTCAAAATTGATAGCTATCAAGTAGCACTTCATCTCCTGCTGACCCTTCCCCCTCAGTTCCTAGTAGTCACATTCTCTCCTTAATTGTGGCTTCATTATATCCTGGAAGGGGAAGGGGAAGGGAAAGGTGGGAGAGGAGGGAGGGGGAAGGGAAGAGGAAGGGAAAGGGTAATGAGGAAGGGGAAGGTGAAGGGAGGAAGGTGAAGGAAAGGAACAACTCCCTCACTATTTCTGCTGAAAGGAGGAGGAGAAGGAGCAGGTAAGAGAAGAGAGTTTAGGATATATTTTATACCAGTAACAATTACAATATTTGGTAACTATGGCTCTGGGTGAAGGGACAACACAGGAGCAAAAGCCACAGTTTTTCATCTCAAAGCAAGGCCTGCTAATGGCTTGCCTTGCTGATTTTATCATCAACACAGCAGCTGTTTGGTTTGTCATTGTCTTCTCATTGCATCAGTGGCCCACTTCATTCAGACAAAACTCTGAGGCAGATATGTGATTTGAAATAGTTTATGTTTCTGTGACTGACTAATCAAAGCATTAAGATATGTTCCACTATTTTTTTTAAATTGCAAGATCTTTGCAGGCTGGTAAAATTAACCAGTATAGTGTCAAATAAAGATCAGCTATGTTTTGAATTGTAATACTGTTTATCTAACCTTATTTCAACAAGGTAAGGCTGGATTGTCTTGAGCATTATTCTAGCCCTTATTCCCATTATTTTAATGAAGATGCACAGTTACATATGATTAAAATGAGGATGAATTAATTTCGCTTTCATTATTTTGCTTTTTCTCAAACAGAATTCTTTTAATGGAAACTAGATGAAAATAAGTATTTCAAAATAGAATTATGTATCAAAGGGAAGGTTAAAACGTAGTGCTAGTGCATTATTTTTTCCAGCTCTTAAGTCCTATGACTACAGCATGAAGTCTGTCTTATGAAATAAAATGTTTAGCATTTATTAAAGATTTCCTTGAAGCATGAAATTTACATTTATCTCGAAGATTTTTCTTAAATCACTAGACTTGTTTTGATGAAAGAATTTCATCCTATTTCCTCCCCTCCCTCTTTTTATAACAATACATCATATGCTTCAATTTTCAATACAGGCATTTTATGGAAAGCCAATTTATTTCATCTCAGTCAATTGGACACAATCTGGCGTCAATTCTACTAGAGTAGGATTTCAGTTTTCATCTTTGGATTAATCCTTGGAGACCTGAAGTGGCAACTTGAGCTTGAGACTATCATTTTGACAGGGTATGTAACCCAAACTCTAAATGGAAAACTGAAATGAAATAACAGCCATCAAAAAAAAAAAAAAAACACCCGCACCCACGCACTGGTCCTATTCTTAGCTATAAATGATGATTTCAAAAGAAGGCTTCTTTGCTGACTACTCTTGTTCAATCTTCTGTCATCTCCACCAGCATTCCTGGTTTTATATGTGCAGGCCTATACATACATGTGTTTTGTGTGTCTGAAAGTATATACTCATATATACACACATACATAAAAAGGCAGCCTTAGAGTCAATTAAACCTTGGTTTAAGCCCAGCCTTGAGCACATCCCAGTTGTGTAAGCCTGGGAAATGTATTCAATCTTTCAATGACTTAGGCACCTCTTCTAAGATTATAAATTGCAGAACAGGTGTTGATTTGCAGGTTTCATCCAAAAATCTCAACACACATAATTATAACTTAGTAGATTCCAAGTAATTTAAAAATGTGATTTTATTTTTCTATTGCCCTATGGTTAAATATCAGAGGACTGGAGTTCAAATCCAGGCTTACACAATAACTGAGTGAACTTTGGCAAATTGCTCAACCAATCAGCTTCAGTTTCCTCATTTGTTCTAAGGAAGGGATACTGAATACTATTGTGTCCGCAGCATTGCTAAGAGTATCAAACATAAAGCATTTGGTAAACTTTAAAGTTTTAGTTTTTAAGTATTTTGAAATTTTTTTCAAAGTTATTATGTGTTTTTAACATTTTTTTCTTTTGAAATTGAGTTTCGAATTCTCTCCCTACCTCCCATACCCCCTCCCCCCTGTGAAGGCAAACACAATTATGACAATTACATGTGTGCGATCCAGCAAAACATATTTCCATATTATCCATATTATTTTTTAAAAAGAAAGGAAGGAAGTGAGAGAGAAAGAAAGAAAGCTATATTTTGATTTGCACTCATAGTTAATCAGTTTCCTCTCTGGAGGTAGGTAGCATTTTTTCATCATGAGTCCTTTAAAACTGTCTTGGACCACCAGATTGATCAGAGTAGCCAAATTTTTCACAGTTGATCATCATTACAACATTAGGATTACTGTGCACCATGATCTTCTAGTTTTTCTCACTTCATTTTGCATCAGTTCATACAGGTCTTGCCATGTTGTTGTTTTATTTTTCCTTGAAACCACACCCTTCATTATTTCTTATAACATAATAGTACTTCATCATAATCCTATGCCACAACTTGTTCAGTCAGTCCCCAACTGATGAGCATCTCTGCAAATTCTAATTCTTTAACACCTCAAAAAGAGCTGCTATAAATATTTTTGTACATACAGATCTCTTCCCCCCGCCCTGCTTTTTGGGTTACAGACCCAGGAATGTTATTGCTGGGTCAAAGGGTATGCATGGTTTTATAGCCCTTTGGGCATAGCTCCAAATTGTTTTCCCGAATGGTTGGATCAGTTCACGATTCCACCAACAGAGCATTAATGTACCTATTTTCCCTCATCTATTCTAGCTCATGTCGTTTCTTATAGTTGTGAGCTGGTACCTAAGAGTTGTTTTAATTTGTACAGTTCCATGTTATCTAAGTTGTTTCATTTTGGCTGCTTGCAATATTCTCCTTGACCTAGGAGCTTGGAGTTTTTCATTTTGCGGTCTTTTTCAAGGGGGGGTTGGCAAATTCTTTCAATTTCTATTTTACCCTCTGGATCTGAGATAATGGGGCAGTTTTCCTTGGTAATTTTTTTTCTTCAGCGAGCTTTTGTACTCTTTTAAAACAATTTTACTAATTCTACTTTTTAAAAAGTTGTTTTCTTCAGTATTTTTCTGCCTCTTTTACAAGCTTTTCATTATCTTTATGTGATTTTCTTGTGTCACTCTCATTTCTTTTCCCAGTTTTTCATCTACCATTTATCTGTTTCCTTAACTCTTCTAGGAATTATTTTAAGGCTTAGTTCCAAATAGTATTTTTCTTTCAGGCTTTGGATGTAACTCGTTCCATATTGTTATTTTCTTCTGAGTCGACACCTTGTTCTCTACCACCATAGGACATTTTTATGATTAAGTTCTTTTTTGTTGTTATTTGCTCATTTTTTCCAGCCTATTTCTTCACTTTGAACTTTATGTTAAAGTTGGGCTCTGCTCACCTGGTATTGGGTAGACACTATCCCAAGCTTGAGGTTTTTTCATGGTGTTGTTTTCAGAGCTTGTTCTTGGTGTCTACAAGCTTTCAGTGTTTCCAAAATGGTGTTGTCTGAAGAAAGGCGCTCTCCTGCTCTGCTCTCTGCTCTTTACCTAGGAAGAGCCCTGCTCCTCTGCAGCCATAAGCACTCGTGCTCTTATTAGCCATGGAACTCTGACAAGGTCTTGCATTTCCCTGTAGCTGCAAGCACGAGCTCTTCTCTCTCCCTTGGAACTGCATCCAGGGCATTTTATCCCTTGTGACTGACCACAAGTGCTCCTCTCTACCCTGGATCTGTGACCCAGAATTGCATGTGGGCAATAGAGTCACCAATCAGCCACAGGTGTACCCGTTACCAACAAAGAATCCCCTGTAATCTTTTTCTGGCCAGTTTTCTAATCCCATTACAATTTTTTCTGGGATGAAAGCTCCCAAAGCTACTGAATCCACTGTTGCAGGCCCACAGGTGCTGCTGGTGCTACTGTGTGTACTCTGAGATGGCCCCAATCTCAGTGTCATAGACCTCTCCTGCCCTCCTCCTAATTTTTCTTAGGCTGAAAAAATGGCTCACTCTGATCTTGGGTTGGCTTTCTCATTCCAAAATTTGATTTAAACAGTTATCTTAAAGTTGTTCAGAGGGGAATTTTGGGAAAGTTCATGTGGTTTGCAGCCTGAATTCCACCATCCTGCCTCTACCCCCAACTTTAATTTTTTACATGTACAAATGTTTGCTATATGCAAGAATAAACTCCATCTCGGGATCTACATTTAAATTTCTAGATAGGTAAGGAATATCTGAAAATAATTTGTAACATTTAGCTGTTGAAATAAATTTATTATATAAATAGGACAGTGGAAAAAAATGTGTGGGTATAATACAAAAACACACATGAGGCACTATGGTGTAGTTTATAGAGAGCTAACCTTGGAATCACAGAGACCTGGTTTCAAGTCCTATCTCTCACATGTACTGACTGTGATTCTGGATAATCCATTTAACCTTTGAAAGTCCCAGGCAACTAAGATTGAGTTGCAGGGAAACTGCTGCTGCTGCTAGTAATGATAGTAGTAGTAGTTGTAATAATAGGAGGAGGAGGAGAAGGAGCAGGAGCAGAAGTAGGAGTAGTAGTAGTAATAATAGTAGTAGTAGTAGTGGTAGAACTAGGACCTAGCATTTATTTATTTTTTTTATTTTTTTTAAATTTAATTTATTTAATATATTTAGTTTTCTGCACTGATTTTCACAGGAGTTTGAATTATGAATTTTCTCCCCATTTCTACCCTCCTACCCATTCCAAGATGGTGTGTATTCTGGTTGCCCCATTCCTCAGTCTGCTCTCCCTTCTGTCACCCCACTCCCCTCCCATTCCCCTTTCCCTTCTTCTCTTGTAGGGCAAGATAAATTTCTACTCCCCCTTGCCTGTGTATCTTATTTCCTAGTTGCATGCAAAAACTTTCTTTTGTTTGTTTTTGAAAGTCTGTTTTTAAAACTTTGAGTTCCAAAATCCCTCCCCTCTTCCCTTCCCACCCACCCTCCCTAAGATGACAAGCAATTCAACATAGGCCACATGTTTATCATTATGTAAAACCCTTCCACAATACTCATGTTGTGAAAGACTAACTATGTTTTGCTCCTTCCTAACCTATTCCCCTTTATTGAATTTTCTCCCTTGACCCTGTCCCTTTTTGAAAATGTTTTTGATTACCTCCTCCCCCT